>VXBW01003910.1:125687-191874 GCA_013400375.1 Thinocorus orbignyianus | reverse complement strand
TTTTTTTTTTTTTTTTTTTTGTAGATTCAGTAGGGTGGAAATCCTGTTGTTGGTTTCCACAGTTGCTTGGCATGCTGAATTTCCATTGAAATTAGCCATCACAATATGGTCTAGTTTGTTTTATTAGGAGATCTTCCTTAACTGGACTTGATCTCATGGTCTTAGTGCTCTCAGGAGCACACTTAACTAATGCAATTTAAAAGAAAGTATTGTCCATTTAATTTTGATTATATTCTCTATTTTGTATAAAATACATTTTTAATTGCACTGTTTCTGGGGAGCTAATGAGGGAAAAAATGTGTTTCTGAAAAATTGAATCACAGCTGTAGTAGTAGATAAGGCTGACATTCAGTTCTTGGAAAGAAGCAATCAATGCTGAATGTATCAGGTGAGTTCATTTCTCTTGCTCTGCTTTAATAGCTTATAAAGAAGATTGATTAAGTTCTTGTCTGATAGATCAATAATGGAATGAAACTGAGCTTTCCCTCCTTCAAGCATGAGTTTGTCATATGCTGGAGAATGTAGAAACTGAAGAGAAGTAGCATTAACTTGAGGAAAAAAAAAAATCCCAAACACTGGGATTCTAATGAGCTCATTCATACCATGTTGCTTACACAGCATATCAAACAATAGTCATGATTCATGGTGTGACTGTACATCTTGCTTTCTTTTGCCATACTGTTCAGCTATCTTCTTCATATCCTTACACATTGTAGACTGGTGCAAAATGTGTAAGATTTTATAGACAGAAAACATTTTTTTGTGTCTGTATCCCTGAAGATACAAGCTTAAAAGGAGCCAGTTTCTTAGGTTCCATCCATGCATGATAATGGATGTTTTTTCTGGTATTTGGAAACTTGAGAAATCATCATGGCCTCAAAACAAGAATTTTGAGAGACAAAGTTGCAGTCCAGGTTTATGATGCCTCAAATTATTTAGGTTGGGAATGGCAAGAAAATATCCAAATATCTCAGTTTCCAGCCAAACAAGTGCATTTATGTTGCTGTTTGAAGCTAATTGATTTGACTTTTTATTTTAATGTAGAATTTTACTGTCCTGCAGTACTTTCCGATGTTTCAAAAGAAATAAAATTTGTGGAATGTAGAACAATGTGAGGATGAAGGGAAACAGGAACTATAAACTGTAGCATTTGTGACATTAGAAACATTGTAGATATGACAAATTATAGAAGTAGCATAACATCAGTATTTTATTTGCACATATAAACATTTTGGTATCTCATCTGGTGGTTCATGTTTTTTTATTTACTTTTGTTGTCATCTTTTTATGGCTGTGTCACACACCTAAACAGAGTCTGCAGGTCTTGAGATGTGAGCTGCCTTTACAAAGGAGACACTCTTCTTTAGCATAATGTAAGTGTCAGAGACAATTTCAGCATCTATCTCATTTAAATAACTCAAAAGCCCAGATATTGCTTGTATCTGAAAAAAGATAGTCAACACATGTACTGTGGAGGCATCAGGGATGCTAATTATCTGTAGACAGTGCTAACTATACAACTAGCTGCAGTTCTCATTTATATATATATATATATATGTACACACACACATGCACACACTTTTTTTTTTCTTCTTTCAAGTACAGTTATTTTAAGAACTTTGTATATAGTACAAAATCCAGAGATGAAAGCTGGCAAAAGCCAGCTTTGTGTGTTGCTTGTAAATTCCTGATGCATTGTTACTGTTACTAGAGTACATATTCAACTTTAAACTTATTGATTTAATATTGATTTCTGTTAATAGTGGAGTTTGTTGATACAACACAACAGACTGCTTGTATCAGCTATTTCAATTAGATCTCTAAATAACTGATTGTATAGACTGTCAACTTCTGTCTTTTCAAATCAACTTTCACGTCTGAAGTCTTGAGTGTTCATCTGCACCAAGTAACTTTGGCCAGGCTTTCCCAGCCTTATGGCAACATGCAAACATTGCAGATGTGATGAAGAGAGTCTTGTTTTTTCCTTCTGCCCCTTTGCAGAGATCACATGTAATGAGGGTGTCTGTCTTTACCAGCACACAGCTTTCCTATGAGGGCAGGGAGGAAAGGCCCAGGAGCTGGTACAGCACTTAATGCTTTGCACTGAGAGTCCTGCAAAGGTGTCGTGTGCTCTGATACTACCTGTGTTAAATCCTTGATGTTTGCAACTTGTTCACATTTGATGTGCTCGCAAAATTTTATGTAATAATAAAAACCTCTGCTATTGGTAAATTACTTTCTTCCTGTAATAACAGAGTTATTGACAGTTGGTCTTCTGGCTTAGCATCCTAACTTTGTCTTGCAAGAGCCGTTTTCCTGCATTCTTTAAAGAAAACTAATTTAACGATTCTCGGGATTTTTATTTTTATTTTTATTTTTTTTATAATTTGAAATAGAGGACTGTGTGTCATGATTGTCTGTTAGTCCTTTTACGCACAGTTTGGTTGTTTATTTGGAAAATTAAAACTGAGGATGTTCCTAGATGAACAAGTTCTTATTTTTTTTAATGTTCCAAAACAAGCAGTGCCTGATGGAGAAGTTGATCTTTACAGATATTCTGCATTACTAGGAAGTGATGCAACTCTCTTGAAGATTATTAAGAGAATAAGGATAAGGGGGTTATATTCTATTTCTAGGTTTTCAGTCATGGATTTGAATTTGTATGTGGAGTCTTAATATAATAATAAAAACAATTGGTGACATTTGGTCTTTGATAATCCTGAGACAAAACCGCTGTGCATTATGCAGTTCTGAAATGGAATCTTACCAACCCATGCTCCAGTACTTTCAATATCACAGTTTGCTTTTGTTAGAAGTTATAAAGTCTAATTTTCTCTCAAGAAAAATAAAACATATTTCAACCAAGTATTTGAAAACAGTAAAAATAACATCTGTTGCAGAGAAATGTGATTTTCAGTTATTTGCATTTTCATGCATCAAACTTGGTTTCAGGAAGAAAATCAGTTAACTGTACCATTAAGTGCATTGGATGCCTACAGGGTTGCATAAAAGCATGAAGGAAAATTCTCTGTAGGGTAGTGTACGGAGTGAGATTCCCAAGATTGTGGTGCTCTGCTTTGCAGTGAGTGAGGTGTGACAAAGCAGTGACAAAGATGTACTGGGTCTGACTTAGTCTACTCTGGACAGGAGCCCTAAATGGAAAACTATAGCTTGTCAGCTCCTATCTGTTAGATCAGTAAGAACAGACACTTTTAGGTTCCTCATCATGATAAACTGAGTTGAAACACTTCAGAATGTGTTTTGAATTGGATGAGACCTTGTTGGAAGTGCTAGATGTATTCACACCTGCTGTTGGCAGCAGCTGTATTTTCAGTGAGGAATAAAGCCTTGCCTTCCTCTGCCTTTGGTGTGAAGTCATCTACATGTGAGAGCAATTGTCTAATTAAGGTTGGTTAAAGGTACACAACTGTGTTGTGCTCATGAATTCCCAGCGTGGATGCTCAAATCTGTGCAGCTTTTTGAAGGTGTAGACATGGAATCAATCCTTCTAGTTAATCTCAGGGAACCAAATTTCTAATACTGGTTTTTGGTTTGTTTTTTTTTTTTGGTTGACTTGTTTGTGGTGTTCTTTTATTCCACACTGCCTTTTACTCACAAAAATAATTTATCTGTATTTATTTCCATCATTCCTTGTCTGAACCTCTGTGACTTTTTCTGCGGCACCAAAAACTCCTTAGGTTGCACCACGGAGGGTGTCCAGAGTGTCTGAGAATTCTTGCTCTGTCTGGGATGTCCACAGGCAATGAGAGGTGTTGTTATCTTGATGTTCCTCATGATGTTGTAGTATGACAGACTCTCAGAAGGGCATAGAACCCGAAGGGAGTGCTAGTATTTATTTCCTTTATAACTGCTGGTATCCCAGACCATCTTTCATAGACACAACACTCAACTGTTCTTGAGACCTGCAACTGAAGTGGCAACTTTAAGAAATATTTCCCAGTTCCCATGGTGAAGACCTGGTAAATTGCCCGGGCATGTTGGTCTGGTTTATTGATTTACCCATTTTCCAAACCTATTTTCCATCAAAACTGTGTATGGGTCCTGGTGCAGAGCTAACCCAGATGTGGCAACATATACTTCATACGAATTAGAAGAGAGATATATTTGATACTTTCTGCATTAGAAAACAAATACATCTGCTACAAATAAATAGAACAGTTCTACACAGAATCTGGTTCTTGAAAGGTTTCCTGCATGTTTTCAGTCAGTGTATTGGCTATGGTGTGGCTGCAGATACTTTTTTGGAAAGTAATTGTTTCTCATCTGCCAATTTGTAAAGAGTATCTTGAAGGCACTGAGAAATCACATTAAATGATGTGGTTTAACTTCAGAATAATTCAAAATCCTGTAAAGAACATCAGTTTTACTAATTTATCATTGCTTATTTTACTGTTAATTAAAAATTGAAAAGTTAGATCAAAACTGTCCTCAAAAATTCCAGGCAGGTATCTTAATTTCAACTGTTTGCTTGTTTGTTTTTTTTCAAAATTTCTTTCTTTCTAAAAATGTTAATTCTGATTAAGTATAAAACTTTTTTTTTTTGAATAAAAAATCTATTAGATAATTAAGATTAGTTAATTTGGGCTAAAATCTAAACAGGGATGACTACTGGCGAAGTATTCACAATTCCCTGAGAGTGTTGCATACTTAATACTTCCTATCAGTTATCCCTTTAGAACCATAACTGGAACTGTGTGATTGTACTCGTTTTCTCTGCAATGATTTTTCAATTTGGGGTTAGGGTTCTTCTCTGACCTCCAGAGACCGCTGTTCCCACCCCTTTTTCTGTCATTGTAGAGACATCTGTAATGAAGAGAGTTTTTTGTTTGGTGGTGTTTTTTGTGTTTTTTTTGGTTTGGTTTTTTTTTTATGTGTTGTTGGCCTGGTAAATATTTGCATAGTTATCTTGCAGTTCATTCTAAGAGGAGCCTCTGGCACACTGAGAGTTCACTTGACTCTCTAACCTGTGGTTTTCTTGCACAACTACTTGAAATTAGTAATCAGCCAGATCTTAAATTATATGGAAAAGGCGACTGGGTTACATATGTTTGGGGAAGCGGTCAGAATTTCAGCTTCAAGTAGCTCTCCCAAAGCTGTTTGTGCCTTGAGTACATCCTCAGGGACCTGTTACCTGTGCACAGACACCTAAACCACCCATGAGCACAAGGCATGTTTGTGTCTGGAGGAACGTGTTCCACTGGCTGCCCGCTTCATGGCTGCAGGAAAGAACCCCCGTCTCTGAAGAGGGGCTTTAGCTTGATGCAAAGGCTGTGCTCTTAATATTGAACACTGAAGTGTTAGCTAGGTGCACAAGCCAGCTTGGGGAGCTACTACCAGGAGACAAATGCTTGCTGTAGCCCATAGTGGAGCTCAGACCTGGCCGCCTTCCAGGAGCCTCAGAAGTACATTTTGGTGCCTGTGATGTGCTCTCCTCTGTAACTCTTGCCTTCTGCTCCTGGAGCCATGCATTTTAATTTGTTGACACCGTCTTTGTGAAGATATTAATGAAACAACAAAAAAGCAATGGTGTAAAAGTGTAACTACCCTGTCTTAATGACAGTGAATAATAACTATCTGGTTAATTTTGGAGTCAATTATTTGGGGAGAACCTGGATTACTACGTGGAATGTAACCTAGCAATGAGAGGTGCACCTTTGTGTTATCAGGCAAATAATAATAAAATGATGATAAAAGCAATGTTCAGGTAAGCTCTGCAAGTTAGAGAATCCTCCTCTGTACCAAACTGGTTTATCCTCTTATTGAGAAGAGGAGCCTGTAAGAACCAGTAATCGTGTACATAAAAACAAAACAAAAACCCAAAGAAACCCAACCAAAAGCCCCAGTAAAACATCTGCTAAAACTTGAACTGGAAGGGAAAGACTGGTTTGGAAAGGCAAGCACTATAAACTTCCAGCAAAGTGCTCACGTCAGCTGCTGCTGAGCAGCTTTGGGCTGATGTGGGTTTCCTTTTAAAAGCATCCATAGATTTGACTAAGCTATACAACATCAGCCTTTGGCTGTACCCTCAGGTTTTAGTGAGAGGACACCTCTGCCAGCTCGGAAATGCTACAAGGAAGGTCAGCAATGCACAGTATTAAGGGAGGTTTGTCACTTGCATGAGGCTTCCCAAAATGTATGTACATGTTTAACTTCATGCACTGCAAGTAATCCCATTGACTTCCATGAGTGCTCATTTTTGTAAAATTCAGCTTATATGCAAGTCTTGTCACTTCTGGCGCATCAAAATGCTTGCTTTTAACAGTTCTTTTGAAAGCTAATAGAGCTGTACTTTGAACTTCATGGTTCTAATTCCCTGTATTTAGCTCATGTAACCCCGTGGATGCTAAAAATAATGGCTAGAGACTTACTGGGGTGAAGGCAAAATGCTGAGAATGGGGCAAGAAACATGCTCTTTCTTCTTGGAAAAACTGGGTTTTCTTCTTTCCAGTAATTGTTATAAGAGAAGACTGGTCTCAAATCATGATACTTGGGCCCAATTCTGCTGCCTTTTACTAAACTGCTTTAGGCTTTAATTAGAACGAGATTGGGCTTACTTTGTGATTTCTGAAGTTTTGTGACCTTATACTGATAAATCATTTCCTTATTTTTTAAATGGAGCCTTCACATTGAAGTACAGTATGTATTCCTTTACCTGTCTTAATTTGCCTGATTCTACGCTCTTTCCAAAAGCAAAATGCCTTCTGATGCTGCTTGGAGACTTGCTTGTATGAGCACTGCAGGAGGGCTTGAGCTGTCATACACAGGATGCTTCAGACGGAGTGATAAGACTGGTGTCTTACCTGGTACATGGTCTACTGATATCCTTCTAAATACTGAAATGAAAAACTTACTAGTCCAATGCTGTGCTTACCATGTGGAATGTATCACAACCATTCCTGAACCTGTGTCTGAGACTATTTTATGCATTAAACACAACAAGAAAGTCAAAGGTGTGCATTACATTAAGATAACATTCTTTCAGGGTCACTGAAGGCATCTGTCTGTGCCTTGTATCTCAGACTGCATTCAGGACATTTATCTCACAGTAACATGTGTGTGTGTTTGTTTTGTTACCTAATCATAAAGTGGCATTTAAAAATTGTGCTTTCCTATTAGCTGATGAGGTCATCTAGCTGTACATGCAGCTGGCTGAGGCTGAAAAATACATGGTACCTTTGCAGCTGGGGAAGACTCAGCTGCAGAGAGAAATTGTGTGAACACTTGGAGGGTCTTGGCTGCTGGGCGTGCTGCCTATTCTTCTGAAGAGTCTTTCTGTTGCAGGTTGTTGAAAAAACAAACATGTGCTGTCCACAGCGTTGTCAAATGGGCCTTTGACCTGTTGGTCACTGGTTCTGTGGTCCCAGTATGTTTGGCATCTTCATCAGCAAGATAGCTGCAGGGATACTCTGCTTACTCCCTCTCTTCTCCTGTCACTAACATACTATTCCCATGACTAAAGCCTAGGTATTTGGACTTCTTCATAATCTTAATTCTAAGAGAACCTCATGTCATGTTAGAGAGTCATTTTTCTGCTACAACCAACCTCAGTTGATCAAAGGAGAATGAATCAAGATTACAAGTGTCTGAAAGAAAAATGCTGTCTCAGGTCCCTATTGTCTACTTCCCAATTTGTTTTTAGGGTCATGAGGAAGAGCCTCTGGTGAGTGTCACAATTTCGGTCTTTTTTAATCCACTGAAGATCTTTAAAATAGAGAAAGGCAAAGTATTGGTATTTTAGAAGAAGAGGTATTATATATAGGCCATATAGCATTGAAGAACATGTTCAGAGTTTGGAAACTGAAAAGAACAAGTAATCACTAGGAGGCCCTTTCTCATTTTGAGTCAGTTGCGTTCTAATTTGTCAAAAGATGATTTCCTTTTTCTAATAAGATATTAAGGGGGTGACCTGTGGTCAAAGGTGCAGCCTTCTGTCTTGTGGATAACAGTCTGGTGAATAGTCTTGGCCCATGTGAAAACACAGAGAATGGGCAAAGAGTCCTAAGTGGCCTTTTGTCTTTGGGGATGGTCCCAGCTGTCCCTATATGCGGGACACTGGCACAACAGTGTCACTGATAGTACCTGGCTATGCCTCTTCTCCGACAGGTAATGGCTCTGAATGTCTGGAATGGAGGGAAAGGAAACAGTGATGGAAGAGAATGTTCATCTGGCAAAAGGGAAGAATGTTTCAAGAGAGTCCAGAGAATTATGTATATAGAGGGCGCTGAGATATGCCACTGTGTGTGCTGCATGCAGAGTGCTGGGGATAGAAACCTGAATGGTACATACAGGGCAAGAGGATGTAAGTGTGAGGTTTTCCTGTGAGAGAGACAAGTTTCAAAACAGCTTTGTAAATTCATAGTAATCTGTCACGGAAAGGGGTGATTTCATTTGAGAATTCTCTGTTTAGCAAAATGGGATAGTTTTCTGGAAAGCTTTAAAATAGGCTACTCTAGAGTTTAGAGCCTTTTAAGATCCTCTCATCCCTGGTTTTGAGATGCATACAGTAGTTATTTTATTCCTGAAGCTCGCACATCTTAGCAACACTAGCTTTTAATTCATTATACAGCAGTATGGAGCTGTTGAGAGAGACATAGCAGGCTGATTCATTTGAAATCCTAGGACAAATAGGCTTTAAAAAGCAAATGCATTCATTCTGACACTAATTATGTGTCTTTCCCACATGTCGTAGTATCTTGTGTCACAAATTGCTCTCATTTGCTACTCAGTGCAAAATGTCTGAGAGACGATGAGTGCAAAACAATATGCTTTAACCAGGTGTAGGACGGGTCTAAACACCAGGGGAGTCCAGGAGCCAGACAAAACGAGAAACTTCATACCAAAGGGATCAAATTTTTTTTTTCCAGAGGTATTAATTTTTGCTAGATTCAGTTCAGTTGTAACTGCAGCGTGCAGAACAGGCTATAGCATGCCCAGCAAACAGAAGCGAGCACCAACCAAGGTCTTACCTGTTCTGTTTGAGGTGGTGGGGGCCGTAAACTCCTAACAACATGCATCTTTGAATAGATGATGTTGATGACCCGATGAGCATATTTTAGGAATAATTTTAGTTTTGTCTGAAGAAACTGTAGGACCTACACTGAAAGAGAATATGCTTTTCCGTGTACATGAATGCAAAGGATTTTATGTATTTAAGTGAATTAGAGAAACCTTGTGTTACTGAGCCAGCGCTTGTTGGTAGATAATGGACAAGACTGGTATTGCTCTTCTGTAACTAATTCTGTAACGCTGTCACAGGTTATTTGGTGCCAACTGGTGTTTCTGTTCTCCTCGGGAAAGCGCAGGCTTTCCAGCTCAGAGCAAAACTGCGAGAAATTAGAAGTTGACAAGAACCCAAGAAGAGCAAAAAGAAATCATTAAAATCAATGATAGTTTGTTTTTTGTTTTAAATAAATTGCATCTGCGTTTCCTGTGTTAAGCAGAGGCATCCTCATTATGTCAAAGAGTTTTAAGCAGCAAATGTGTTTTCACCTGTGGTGCAGTATTCAAACCTGGCATGCTTTACACGTAATGCAGTTTGACAGTTCATTTGAAATAAATGTGCCGATAACCCTTAAAAGTGGTAATAAAATACTCTTTGCTCTACTGTACAGATGATTAATACCACTAAAGTAATTAAATTCCATTAGGCTGGGGTTCACATACCCAAGGAATTGGTGCCAGGATTTAGCAGATCTCTAGTGAGGACAAAAGACTAATGCCTTTTAAAGCCGTGTTTCACAAGTAAAATCCCAGGAAAGTCTATATTAACTTAGGACATCTGCTTGTTGTGATTGTTTGAGCTATTGATGCATTGGATCATTAGCAGGGTAGTGTGAACTACTGTTTTCCTGTTGACAAGGATCTCTCACCAGGAGCTGCTAGCTTTCTGCAAAGGGAGAAAAAGCAGAACAGGACAGCCAAGCTGGGTCTTGTGCATGGGCTTTGACTTCCAGAATTATTGCTAACTGTATAGTCTTTGATGGTAGGAAACAGCGTTTTGCCCCCAGCCATTTTTCCCAAGATCAGAGCCAAAGTAACTCTGTCTCCTGCTGTTTTGTAGCTGTAGATTCTTAAAGACTGGCATTATTGTAGTCGATGAACAGTTTGCCCCCTTTCAGATGGCTGCAGTAATGACCCACAGGGGAGGCAGTGGTTAGGCAGTGCTGACAATGTGACCAGGTGCTGCAACATAAGCATTTCATTAAATATTGAAGCAATGGTTTTCAGTTACAGTGGCAAAAAGGAAATTTGGTCTATGTCCAAATATGTGGCTATTTTTTTTTTCTTTCAACCTCTTCTAATCACATTATTTTTTGCATGACCTTTCTCCTGATAATTAGCTGCTGCCTTGAAAAGCATTGTGGGTAATATATCTAAGGTAATTCAACATTCCACTTTACACGCTGGTAATCATTCTTACTGTATGGATGATTTATTTACTGCATATTTTTTCACGATCTTAGAATATGCAAACCACAAAAAAAAACCCTATCTTTATTATTACTGTACTTCAGATCTACCCCCAAAATACGAAAAGAACTTGGATTTCTGTTTGAAAACAACAGAAAAGATTTGTGCTACAACACGTACCATTTCAATGCAAGCTATTGTAAACATGGAGGAAGGGGTGAGTGTAGTGAATGTTGTCAGCAGATGCAAAAGAAGTTGAAAGGCGCATTCCCATCTTAGATATCTGGGCATATTGCTTGGTAGGTGTTGGAAATCCAGTTACTCCATATGATCATGCTACTTATAATACAAGATGTACAGTGCCTGCTGGTACTTGTGCCCATCGAACTGAGTCTAGGATCAAACACCACCATTGGATATAAAGCAAGGAAATACTCGCCTCTAAACACATAGCCATCCTTCAAGTGTAGAAGCGCATTTTGAAAATGTAAATTCTCAAAACGGTATTAGAAAGATGTACGTGTTGGCCTAAGAGCTTATGTGCACTTCCTGGTTTTTGGTGTGGTTTTATTTAAAAAAAAAAAAAAGGAAAGGGGGGGGGGGGATGGAAAACATTTTAATAAAAGGCGTTTTGAGCGGTTTTAATTTTTTGTGGTTTTGCAATCATTTTCATAACTTTACAGTGCTCTTAATAGTCTTTCATAATGTTTTAATCTAATTTTGTGATGCAGTATGCAACTGAATAATACAGCTGTGCTGTACTATATATATGGTATAGTGTATTTTCTAAACAGAAATTGGCAATTCTCATTATATCATCTTTGTTGGTATTAATTATTGTTTATGAAATTATACATAACATTAAATCACTTAGAAGTGCAATCATGTTTTTAATAAAATACATGCTCTTTTCTTTACTACGTACCAAATACATTTCTATTCAGTACAAACTGTTTCTATAAATGTGATCCTGTATATCAAAGCTTTTTTTCGTAGCTTAAAAATTGTTTACGAAGATGCAGGTGCACAAAAAGACAGAAAAATATTTTTGCAAAAAAATCATTTTGCTCTACTAAGAGCTGTGTTTTGCATGTGCACTGAGAGAGACTTACGTAAACAGATTCTGTTCAATGTTCCAATTGTTTGGAGTCTAATTTCAGTGCTTCAAGTGATGAGATAATATTTTTCTCTCAGTAAAAGCATTTAAATAATTTTTAAGAATCATAGGGCCTTCTATTTTTCCTTTCCTTGAAAGAAGCTTTTTTTCTCTTTCTGTTTTTTCCTTTAAAGATTTTTTGTTTAAAGAAAAGGAAACTGCTACTTAAAAAAGGCAGAGAAAGGAGAGACTGCAGTGTGTGTGTGTATATATATATCAAGAAAGGAAATGTCATATCAAGATTGTTTTAATCCATCAATTTTTTCTTCGTTATACTTTTTAGCTAGTATGATGCTGAAACCTGGCTATAGTCATAAGAAGGAAAGGTGGCAACCTGGTAAAGGTTTAGGCTTATGAAATGCACAAGGCAGCATCTTCTGTGCTATTGGAAAGAGCAGATAAAACTGTTAATGTATTAAAATATTTACAGTATCAGCATAACAATATTATCCTTTGAAATTGCTATGATTATGTATCTTAAAATATGTCCTTTTGAGAACTGGCCCAGTTCTTCACTTACAAGAGCAAGCTAAAACTGGTGAAGTGTCAACAATCAAATCAACTGTTATTTCAGTAGGAGATCCTGTTTTACTACAGGGATTTGAGAATTTCAGAGAAAACGGCATTTGCAGAGGTTGTATTAAGAGATGCAATGAAACCACAGATGAAGTAGCCTCACACTGAAAAATTTATTATGGGGTAAAAAATATAGGGTTCAATTCTTGCAGCACATCTTCTCTGCTAGCTATAGCTATCACCTTTAGGTTTACATACCTAAAGTTGAACCAAATTTAGCTTGTATCCGCCTCTTATGCAAAATAGAAATTACTATTATAGACCAACTTTCAGATAATTTTTATATTTTTAGTATTTATGTACTTATGGATTTATATTACACTATATTATTTTAATTTTTGTATCCTTTTTTTGGATGATTCAGAGCAAGAGTCTAGTTTCAAAACATGGTTTATTCCCCCTATCCTATAAATCAAAATCCACGTTGGATTCAGCAAGATTAGAGTTTTCCTTGACAATTATAACTTGACAAGCACTAAACTCCGATTCACTGCATCATAGCAATGTTATTCTCTTGAAAACAGTTACGTGATTGAAATGAGTAATACTAGCTGTGATTCTTATCCAAAGTTTTCGGGTGCTTGTGATTTGCTCTAGCTTTTATCCTTTAAAAAATTTATGGAGTGCAGAGATTCAATAATCTCAATTACTGCTCAGTAGCCAGAGGACTTCTTTTCTGACATTCCATTGGAGAAGAAATGTTCTAATACATATATGTATAGAAATAAACATTTATATTCATATTTTTTGACTCCCCAGGAAGGTGACAAGAAATGGAAAATAAAAAGTTGGCTTATATGCAAACTAGGTTCTCTTATTAGGGTTATTTTTTGTAAAGATATTGGCAGGTCAGGAGAGGGACTTGAGATACTGTGTGAATATTGTAGAAATGCTTTTGGCTGATCTACTGAAAACTCTGGCAACTTCCTCATCAAAATAATCACCATTTCTACCCCACAGGCACGCAGGGTGATCTGCTTTACTTCTTACCGATGGCTTTTACTCTTGAGCCCTGTTAACTCAAGTATTATTGTTAGATCAAGAGGAGGATTTGAGCTGGCCTTTTCTATTAATCTGTATAAAATTTACTAGCCATAACTGGGTGTCTGTCTTAATGGTAGAGCTATGTTATCTCTTTGTTTTGTGGATCTTAAGTTTTTACAAGCCATTACCAAGGTATTTGCACAGTAATGGATCAATCACCACCCTGTCCACCTGCTCAGAATTATCTATCCTTTTAATATATTATTAATGTCTTTGATTTGCAGAGTGGAAGACTGCAGAGGCTATTTGTAGCTGTCTGTATTGTACACTGAGGGGGGGGGAAAAAAAAGAAAAATAAATGGCTTTATACAGACATTCTCTGTGAACAAATATTTTTCATATTGTTGGATTTAAGAGACAAAAAATTAAATTGAGGACTTTAAGGACCAGAACTATTTGTATAGTACTTTAGTACTTAAAAAAAAAAAAAAAAAAAAAAAAAAGAGGAAANAAAAAAGAAAAAAGTGGGAAGCCATGAAGACTAACAATACTATAAAATGCTGAAGCCTCATCTTGGTTTTAATGTCTCACCTTGCGTTTGTATGCCTTTTTAGCTCTCCTGTAATAAACTTTCAACATTGATGAGTTATGGATGCAGAGAAACCAAGGGGCTGTGTTTTTTGTCTCAGGGTGCACGTTTGCCGCTTTGCCATTCTTTTACATTTTCATTCTTCATGCTGATGAGTCAGTACAGATTTATATTACCATGTTATTATGGATAGTATAGACTGAGTCTCCTTGAAAGTAATGGCATGTGATTGCTTACCCCATTACTTTCAATGGGACTAAGTCTATGTCATCCTTAGGGACTCTATCCCATTGAAAGTAATAGTCTGAGACTGCCCACATCGTTACTGTGCTTTAAATTGGATTGAATTTATACTGATCTGTAGAGGCCTGCCACAAAAAGTCTCATTTTTAAGACATAAAGTTGATAAAAGTTTTTTGCTGGTGGTTGGAAAGTTTAACGGAGTGTTTGAAAGTATGTTTATAATATTAGAAAGATTGTTTTATGTTGTTCGTAGTCTTAGAGTTTGACCTTAACACAGTCAAAGGAACCCCTACAGTAATACATCTAATGGAGGATTTTTTCTTGTACGCTCCTTTAATTATTTCTTGTATATAAATTATGGTTTTGAGAGAAATTATTCATTGCTGCTTCTAATAATGAAAATATATTGTACTTTCTTTAAGTGGGAAGGATCCTTTTCTGAAGCAGCACCCCTTTATCATGTTGACATAGAAGTTCCTTTTAGAAAAAAAATAATAAAGCCATACTTGTATTATGGCCCTCCCTGTGATACAAGCATGTCTGTTAAATTTATTTAGAACAAGAGCTTTACTTCTCCCCTTACTAATGTTAGGTGCTAATGCTCCCTTAGAAAATCAAAGTGCATTTTTTGTACATTTACATTGCCATGAAATGTAACCAGATAAAATGAAATCCATTCCAGAAAGATTAATGTTACAATGATAATGCACTGGATGAAAGAGAGACTAAACCCCTGGTTTTCCTTAAAGCCATGATCAGTCCCAAGAAAAGGAAATGTTGACTGATGAAATGAGCAAATTTAGCATAGGAATCAAAAAAGTGTATGTGTATCCTTCCCACAGATGTACATATGGTATAATAGAAATGACGTGTATATCTCAACTATATATTCTACCCACTTCTGCTAAATGCAAGCAGTAGAATAAATACACAGTACGTACCCTATTTAATCTATAATGTATCATACAACATCATATGAGAAATGCACCTTTCTTTTTAGGTAATCACCATGACATAATTTATTTCAAAAGAGATCACAGTGCCACAGCTGTTACTAGTGATTTAGTAATTGAATCAGTAGCAGCATTTTATACATACTCATATTTATTAAAACCTTTCAGAAGCATTAGAACACATTTCAGTCCTATGGAATGAATGAAAAACATGTCTTTAAAGGAGCACTACAGACTTTGTTTTATGTTTATTGGAGACTGCAGTATGTCATAGCCAGTCACAACTCACTGTAACTCAAACATATAAAACATGCATATAGCCCTCAACCCACAGTATAATATACCTTCTTTCATCATCATTATCATTATTGTGATATTCCCATGTGTCATTTTATGTAATGATCTGAGCAAGTATACATGTACATGAATAATTGCATGAATAATTTTTAATATGCATTCATATGTTTGTATCTCTTTATCTATTTATTGAATGTACAGTATTGATTGTTGTAATTTTTTTTCCTGCATCACTTCAGGAATATCTAGTTTTTTGAACCAAAGTGGAGGTTGATTGTCTTATGTGCACTACATGTATGAAGAAATGGTTTCTGCTGTGGATTCTTTAGGTGGTGGGAGCATACCTGACAGCTAACTGGTTTAAGAGGAGGGTTTCAGTACAATGTTACACATTTTTATGGTAGGATTGTTGCTGTAGATGCCCTATGGATGTGAGAGGCGGAAGGACTAGATAATTTCCTTTATCAAGTGAGTTGATATAGCCAAGAAATAAACATGTCCACTTTTTCAAACTATCAGCTGGTCAAATAAAACATTCTTTCTCATTTTGAACCTTCATTACCTTTTATTTTTGTGCACACTGTATTTTAAAGAAATATTTCATGTGTGGATGCAGTAAAGGCCAGATTACATCCAGCTGGCTGTAAGGAATCAGGTGATTATAAATATATTGTGGCAGAGAGGGCTCTAAAGGAGGGTTTGGAGAGAGGAGATTGTGGCCTTGCAGTCTAGGAGTCATCACGGCTATCAAAGCTACAGAGGTTGCCAGTGATGCATTAAAATGGGAGTAGATGAATGGGGAAGAGGCAGAGTTGTGAAGTTCCATCAAAGAAAGGGCAAAATGCTTTAATTTCTGGTGATGATGCCAGGGAAGCTGCTGGAGTGATTCAGAGAAAGTTTAATGAGTTCATAATGATGGATAAGAAACATGATCTCAAGTGCCATGCTTGAGATTTATTTCAGGAGTTTGTAAGAACACTGGGATTGGGTAGGACTGGCCTGGAGATGCTGGAAACCATTGCAATAACCTAAGCCCTGCAGAATTGCAGAAATAGCAAATGTGTTCAATGACTTCAGGCTTGGGGTACCCTATTTGGGTGCTCTCAAAAGGTGCTATTTTCCTGAAATTGCTGACCCGCTCTCAAAAATCAAGAGCAGTAATAGCATTTTTGACTGTGTCCCTCAAATTTGAGGTATGCAAAATCAGTAGCCACTTTAAAAAGTTTTAACTCAGCACTCCATATGTTAAGACTGAGGACTATTGAAACTTGGGTTTCAGTCCAGAAGGAAATTCTGTTATTTATCTTACAGACTAACGCTCCAGAATATGCATATGTGTATACTTATGCACAGATGTATTATTTTAGAGTTATCAAAATTTTTTTGCCCAAAATGCACTATAGCTTTGCTTACTCTTGTGAAGTCTTCTCACAGGGACAAATGCTTCTTTCAACTAGCAGTCATACTTTCTCTCAATAGCATTCATTTCCCTAAATATGTGGAGCCCTGTGAGGCCAGATCCTACTGTTCTTGTTCTGGAAAGATATGGTGTTACTTCACATGGAGACTGTTCTGAAATGAAGGGCCCAAGATGAAGAAAAGTTTCCATAGAGAATCTGTGTAAGTTTCCATAAAGAATCTGTGTCTGTAGTCAAAATATTTCTAGTTCAAGCCTATTGCTCTTTAAAAATAGTTAGTAATACTCTAATAACAGTAAAGGTATATTTGCTTCATGATCATGCTGGTGTGGTGTCTCATCACGTCCATTCCTCTTTGGTACAATTTGGTTAATTCCAGTAAGATGGTTGTCTTCCTTGAGACATGGGACTGTGATTTAAGTGCTCATTAGAGGGAGGACAGTCCAGTAGGTGACAGCATGGAACTGGGAGAACTGTTGTTTTTGAGCAACACTTTGTCATTTTTGATGTAAACAGCCATGGGCTAAGTCCATTTACTGTCATGCAGCCTGAATTTGTAGTTGGTGAAGTATCCAAGCAAGACAAAGTGCTACATGCTTTACATTACACAATGTAAAGGAATCCTCCATCCTAGGTGCAGGGGTTGCCTCTGGTTGACAACAGGGTATTTCATCCCAACAAGTGTACAGCATCTTTGGTGAGCCCATTCATGGCATGATTTGCCACAGAGCCCTCCTCTCAGTGAAAGACTCCTGTATCATGATGACCAATGCTTTTAATGGCTGTTGTTAGAGTGTCTAGTATGGTCCCATAGATCTCTGAGCTTTACTTATATACCCAAAGATCAGGTATGATGTCTTGACTGTTAAGAAAAGGCTGTTTTCTTTCTGTGTTCTTAGCTTATGACAAAAAAATCATAGCATCATATTATGCTATTTCACTGTTGTATTCAAGCAATGGTACCTTGTTGTGATGCCCTTGTCTGCAATATACCTGGCTCTTTCCTAGACCTAGATTTTTGTCCTGTAGCTGTACAAAGTGCACAACAGATGGTAAGCAACTCCCTTAGAGCTGCTGAAGTAGCCCAAGCACGAGGTTATTTTGGCTAATGCATCTCTTTTTCTTTTCTTGAAAGGTGTTGATATTTGATGCGGTGTGTGAGATGCAATGCTTTGTGGGAAGGCCTGTCCCTCTATGAGCTGGGAGAGAGCTCTACATCGTGTGGATGAGTGACTCTGACACTGTAACATATCTAGTAGTGACCAAATGGGGTAGCCTCACAGTGGCTAAAAGGACCTCAAGCAGGCTCCAAAGCTGGGAAATGTTCTTTCTGTCTTCAGTCCCTCTTTCTAGTGGTGGATCGTGAGAAGTGGCCTGGAAGATTGAGAGGGAGATTGATATTACAGGGTTCCTACTGAATGATGTCTCTTTTAGGATGTTAGGACTTGCTTTAGGACAAGTGCGTGCTGTGGTGTTCTTGGCTATTTTTGTCGTAAGGAAAGGATTACTGTCTGGCCTCATGTTTCTGTGGGTCTAACAAATGTGCCTTGTGTCTGGGAGCTGCTGCCTCTGCTGAGCCTGTACACCCAGTGTGGCAGGCAGGATTGATGGGAGCCACGTTGTGCTTCCCTGAATGTGCTAGGGACACCTCCTTTTGTCTCTAGCCTGTGTCCTCGGTTGGGGCTGTGATGTCCAGCAATGCTCATTGTCTCCTGACCTGGCTAGTATACACTGTACTTTGATCCTTTGTCTTCTTCATAAAAGCAGCTGAAAGAACCAACTGTGAGGAGGATCCGTGCCCACGATTACCATAAAGAGTTTCCTGAATTGCATCCAGCAGTAACATCACATCCTAAAATGATGTTAAAATCACAAGATTGAGCAATTGTGGAGTAGAACTGTGTTGCAAACAAGTAACTATGCGTGGTCTTTACTCTTAGGATTTTTAACTTTTAACACTACAGTTTCCACATGACATAAGCCAGAAATGCACAAGCATTTAAAACATTTGTTGTGGTAACGCATAGGGCAAACATGAGAGAGATACAGTGGAATATAATAAACTTTGAGAGTTTGTTTCAACTGTGTGGTGTTTTCCTTTGTTGCTGTTGTACATGTAGGTGTTTTATGTATTATATATTTATATATATTTGTAAAACCTTGGCAATTTTAAATTAAGGCAGGTGTTATCTTTAATTTATTGCTAGATAGAAAACAGACTTATTTTTGTGCTAGGAGGATTTATTCAACTTAACTCTGTAATTGCTAGCAATATATGAGCTCATTATATTACAATTTAGTAGAGTTAGCACCAGCTGTTATGGAGTTAATGGCAGAGATGTTGGGAAATGACATATAGCAAATAATACATTTAACATGGATTTAATAATAATAACATGAAAAACATTTTTTTTCTGAATAATTGTCCATATTAAATTGTAAAATATCATATGGTTATTTTATCAGTATGATACCTAAAGGAGGATTCACTTGCTTTGTCGAGGAACGCTGTTTGACATGAAAGGCTCTACCTTAAATAACTGCACTCCTTATGTGTTATAATAATTTTAAAACATGTTTTGAACCAGTTTGAAAAAAGCAGTTCTTTCAAGGCTTTGACTAACATGGGGAAAAATCTTTCAAAATGGGGGATTTGTTTGCCTTTTTAATTTTTTTTTTTTTTTTTTTTTCCTTCTTGGCATGCTAAAACATGATTGGCTCAGGACAGATTTTTTAGTAGACAGTGAAAGTATATCCCAACCTTCATTTATCCTGTGATGAGGTAATAAGGTAACTGGTCTGGCAGAAACATTAGCTGAGAATAGTTTTTGCTCTACTTAGTCCTAGAAAGCATCAGCAGCAAAGGCCTCTTCCCTCAGATCTTTATATTTATAGGCAGTATGTATATGAAAAGGCCTTGCAGATTAAACTTCTAAGTGCATGCATGTTATTGTTATGTGTCTTTTGAATTTGAGCTCATATTTACACTGTGTGCTGTGATTATTTTTTTTGAGAGGGGAGGGGGTGGAAATTTAAGTAAACTTTTTTTTTTTAAATCCAATTTAGAAAATTCTGAAAGGAGCAGAATTGCCAAAGAAGAATTTTACCAAGTGATACTACTTGTATGAGTGTATATGGCTTGAGAAAGGGAGAATGGATTTTTTAAAATTTTTTAATTTTTTTTGAAAACACTCCACAGAAGTCCTGTTGGATGTCCCAACTGCTGTCAGTCACGTGGACTTGGGACAGTAATGCTTGAGAATTTGAGGCTGCAGAGAAGGCAGGCAGAAAGGTGTTTAAGAATGCCCAGCAGTGTGTTTCCTTGGGAGAGGTGTCCATGTTTAGCAGTCTTTTAGGTACATGCTTAACATTTAGATCGTGACTTCAGTGTATGTATATGCATAAGTTAAATTTAAACACTTAAATGTTTTCCAAGGTTGGAAGATGTTTGTAAGGAAACCCTCTTAAAAAAAATGGAAAACAAATGTTTTGTGTTTTTGCATTATGCCTTCTCTCTGAGAGAAGATGCAAGAGACTGCCTATCTGCATTTCTCTTGGATGATTGCTTAGTTACTCAGTTGAACTGTTTTTTTGTTTCTCTGTTTTTCTAACTTCTCTCTTCTTACCCATATCCTGGAGGTATTTGAACTATTGTGAAGTCAAGGGTCTTATATTGCCCTGAATGTGGCAAGATTTGTGATTTTTCTAATCAGTTGTGACAGTACGTTCCACACTTGTGGCCCTCCAGCCAAAAAAATCAGCTTCCTATTCTTTGCAGGCATTACTATTGTTGCTTTTAAAATGCTACTATTACTCATGATAGCATTCACGTTGTTGGAAACTCAAACATTAAAAAATCAGGAACTAGGGCTGCGAATCACATGAGTTGGTGTGGTTAGGGGTTTTATTTTGGGTTTAATGAATACATTGTTGGTGTTGGGTGTTTGCCCTTTTTTTTAAAAATTTTTTTTTAACCTTCTGAGTATATACTTGGGACACAAAGTTTTTCTGTGTGATCATGAGGGCTGAAAATTTTCTACTTTTTTTGTTCGGTATTTGGAAGAAAATTAGAATTTCTTGATAATAAGCAGGTTCCAACAAGAAAATACAGGTCGATGTGCTGTTTTGCACAGGGACAGCATCTGGGTCCTGCCCATGCTCAAGCTAACCATGTGCAAGACATGTCTGAGCCAGGTGCTTGTATGACTGTGCTTGGTTGAAGTACAGAGCCCAAGCAAATAAACTGGTCAGTCTGTCACAAGACAGTCAAACGAATTTAGATTAGATCTTAGGAAGAAGTTCTTTACTGTGAGGGTGGTGAGGCACTGGAACAGGTTGCCCAGGGAAGTTGTTGATGCCCCATCCCTGGAAGTGTTTAAGGCCAGGCTGGATGGGGCTTTGAGTAACCTGCTCTAGGGGGAGGTGTCCCTGCCCAGGGCAGGGGGGTTGGAACTTGTTGATCTTTAAGGTCCCTTCCAACTCTGACCATTCTATGATTCTATGAAAGCAGTGGATACTGTGAAGCTCATGGCTTATTCACAAGAGCTTACGCCAATCTGCTTATTAGGACAGGCCCTGTTTGGAATGAGCAAGTATTCTTTGCTGCAGTCTCAGCCTGACATGTCGTGGTAGGCCTTGAAGAGCGAGGCTGGGACACTGAATTTGAATCACTCCTCAGAGGAGATCTGGGATGCTGCATTCATACCAGCTTGTCCTCTAAGCAGGCAGGCTGCCACATTCAATACAAGCTGGAGCTTTTTCCATATGAAGAAGTTTTCAGTGACATGAAGTCATATCATCAGAATTAAAAAATGGTCCTTGCCAGAGACTGAGGGGTTCAGTTTGGCTTCTGCTAAGACAGATTTTTAACTATGTTTTAATTAGCTTAGTACATGTTTTCATTTATCATATTGTGCCGAGTACATTTAGTATTAGGAAACTGAAGACCATGATGTGAGATTGCACTTAGGTTAAAACAATGAAAAGCTAATTAGATTAAATAACTATAATGTATTAATATTTATGTGTTATAATATGTAGGTTATGGAAGTTGGGTTAATCTAAAATGGTGCTTAATAGAATTGCAAGTGCTGTCTGACTCCTTCATACAGTCTATGGGGAATCGACAAGGGATTTTACTGGAAATCCAGTAAATCTGCATTAAAGTATAATGCTTCCTGCTGAGAGGGATCCTGTAAAGCAGGGGAGGAAATACCCAGTACTTCAGTGCCACTCCCTGTAAATTACATAGGAATGCCATGCCCTGTCTGTTCCAGTTCACTTGAAAAAGCCTTTGTCAGCAATGGAGAGTAATGGGTGGTTTTACTTCGGTCTGTGAATACAGCACTCTTAGAATATTGGGGGGGTGTGTGTGTGTGATTTTAGGAGATCTTTTGAGAAGGCTAGATTCGGCATCACTGATGGGATTGGGAGTTTAGGTTTTAGCAACAGTGAGAGCAGATCTAGCAAGGCAGTGAAAAGGCATCATCTCTTTGATTATTGGCAAAAATTATTCTCAGTGGAGTTCAGTTGGTGTCTGTGAAGTTCCACTAGGCATGAATTTGCTCCAGTCCAACCTGTTGTGCAAATGTGCGCTCTCATTCCACCTGGGAACATTCAAATTTCTGCAGCTCTAACTGTCATACTATGGATAAACCCACACAGTGTGCAGGATTCCCCTCCTGTGCTCATTCTGCATGTGCAATTGGAGTTCTATACTGGGTTTGCTGATCTGTTTGGTATTTTGGACTATCAAGTGTCACAGTTTGTTGGTGCTCCTGGCTTTGCCTCAGGATGACAAATTTCAGGAATGGCACTTCCCATCATAGAAAACAAACTGGCAAAACAGGGGTTTTAATTTTTTTTTATTTTTAGTTTAGTTTTGTTTTAAAATTTTGCATCCCCTTCTCATTGCCTGTACTAATGCCTGCACTTCCTTGTCACAACCCATATGAAAAACTTCAGGAGCATGCAAGAGATTGCCTTGATGTGGGCTCCGAGCCAGTTTCATCCTTTAGCAATAAAAGATATTCCCAGTGACAGATTACGTTGCCCCCTCATTGAATTCTTGGGATTGTGGGTTTTTTGTTTGGTTGGTTGCTTTGGTTTGGTTTTTTTACATAGCTGTGTTCTCCCAGATTACTAAAAACTGAAATGAGGAATTTTTCCAAATACCTGTAACCCAGCAGTTGTTTTACTCATATTCAGAAAAAATGCTGGAGGTCACCTCCAGATTTCCTTTCCACTCTGTGACGATCTTGTTCATGGGAATTTACATTTAAAAAAGAATAAAATAAAATATTTGCTTTTTCTTGTTTTGACGATGCAATTCTGACCCTTGAAATAGGGCAGTTTCTGTAACTAAGTGATAGGAGTCTGACTTCAGAATTTTTCACTTGCTTGTAAGAATGAAGCTTTTGATAGCTCTAGTTAGGCGAATGCTGAGTATGTTTATATATAAAGGGATTCATTGCTATTCATGTTTTCAGATTGTTGAACATTTTAAAAAGATGTTCTGCAATATCCCTTTGAAGAAATAGCACTCAATAAAAATGTTGAAGCTATAAATGGAGATAATCTTCCACAATTCTTGTTTGAAAAGCACAGAGAAAAGAACACTGTGTAAATGCAAGTATGGCTCAGACCTTTGGATTGCCTCACAGCTCAGAAACCTTTACTTCTCTGTAACACAGCAGCAGTGATTCGGAAGGGTATTTTAATTTTTGGCATGCACATCATCACACCAAGTGAAGATAAAGAAGATTTAGATCTTGGCTATTATATTCTAAGCAGGCTACCAGTATGTCTGTGAATCGGGTGCATTTTGAATTGTTTCCCTGCCAACGCGTATTCCAAGCGTGTATTATAATGCACTGACATTTGTAAAAAGTAAGTCTTTTTTTGTATTTTGTTCTAGAAAATATTTCCCCTCTAAATTATTTTTGCATATTGTTTCCATTAAAAAAGGATGGAAACATTGTTTTGTAAACCCATGCTTGTGATTTGGCTGGTAATATAATAAATAATAGTATTTTAAAATGCTCTTTGAATAGACTATAGGATGTTTTTCTGGCCCTGTTTGTCGGAAGACAATTAAAATATTATTATGAATCAAAGTAATGGAAGCTGTGAATAAAAAAAAAGTTTCTTAAATATAGTACCTAGCTTGCATTTAAAAATGCATGACACTGATTTACTTAAAAATACATGTTTTGTGATGCATATTACTTTTAACTTTGGTGCACTGAATCGTTGTAGACTTTCACATGTGCAGTGTATGGCTTTTTGGAGCAGAGCAGACTCTTACATAGCTGTAATTCCAAAATTATTCTATCAATTTTTTTTAAAAGCAATTAAAAAACTAAGCAAAAGTATATGCATGTGTATGCTTGAATGAGCACGCGTATGTGTAAAAAGCATATTTGTAAGAAGAAAAAAAATGTGTAAGGTGCATATATGCAGGCTGAAATTTTATCCTAAGTATTCAGATTATAATCTGAAATGTACATAGTGTACAGAGATGAATGAAATACATATGTATATTCTACATCAGCCAGAAGCATGACCACTATGAAACAGAAAGCATATGGCATCTCAGTTCTGCTTAATACTGTCAGGCTCGGGAGTTAATTTTGGGACACTTGATGTGAATGCTTATTTTTTTTTTTTTGCTTATAGCATGTCACAGTTTGGATGATGCATAACCACATCGGCAGAAAAATATATTTAAATGTTTTGGATATCTTTGTCAGTGGGAGTTTTGTCAGCTAATAAAGGCTGCGTGTTTGGCCCTAACTCTGTTAAAAATAAATTACATTTTTTTTGTCTAATGTAAAATTAAAATGAATAAACATCATAAAGCTGAAACCTATCCTAGTGGCTGCTTGAAAATTCCAGAGATGTGGCACTAGGGAGCGACCATCATTCCAGTGCAAAATGTGCAGAGCTATTTTCAATGGAAAATGAAGAGCAGAAATAGAAGACTGAAATAACAATAGGCTGATTGCTTTCAGTTTTTTGTGTAGTTTAACATTGCATTAAAGAGAACAACTGAGTTTCTACATTTTTCCTATTTTCTTGTCATGGATATATTAGCATTACATGATGCATACTAATTATAAAGTTGGCTGTAACAAGAGTTCCTCTTGTGAATCCATTTAAGAACTGATTGTTTACTATCTTTTTCTGTAAGTATAAAATTTTAATTATGCCACTGACAGGAACTGTGCGTGATACAGTGCTCTACATTTATCACTGGGAGAGGGCCAGTTGCAGAGCTGTTTGACTTTGGAGAAATCCTGATGCGCTTGCAATGTTGAGCAGCAGGTGCCACATTATTATGTACAGAAAAGCAATTAGGAAGCATATTGGATGAATGGGGAGTGCATTAATATTAGCAAGTACATTTGTCAGTGGTTTTGATGCGAGTCTTTTTCTTTTCTTTATGCAACATTAAGATTGTGGCTCTCATAAATTCTCCCCTTAAATTGCCATCTGTTCCCTTGTCATGCAGTAGTGAGGTAGAGAAAAGTTTTCTTGACAAAATGAAAAGAATTTCTTTTATTTAAAGTAGAAGCAAAGGGGCCTACACAAAGTCAGAGAATTGTAGGTTATGCAATTGAGCTTTGTATGTGTTAAGTAATTACTGTTGAATGTAACGTTAACTATGGAACAGTTAGGATATTCTCCCCCGCCCCTTCTAGACTTCAGTTTTTCAATGATTTCATGTATTTTTTTTAAATACGGTATGGAACAGTTTTAACTAAATTGTACAAAAACCCTGGCAGCCCAAACCAGGTGTCTCTACTCCAGGGTTTTTGTGGGGATGAGGAGCATGCTTTTGAAGTGCTTCTCCAGTTGGCCCCATAACCCGTGCTTTGGTTCATGGTGCAGAGCAGTCTGGCCATTAACTGCATAAAACTAAGCATGGAGGTATGCTCTGCATATGTGTGTGGGTGTAACTGGTGGGCATTCAGTTTTCAAGTAAATGCCCCAAACTGTGTGTAGTGTTCTCAGCATCAGCTGTTCCACCCTGGAGAGATGCTTTTTGTTGACTGCAGTGCCTGCTAACAGATGTGGCTGCCATGTTCCAGTCTTGAAGACCTTGCATAAAGCTCTTCTGGTAACTTCAGTGGGTGTTTTATCTGAGCAGTCCATGGAGAAGAGAATATAAGTGACAATGATCCAGTGTTGCCATCTTCAAAACTGGAGACGCAAAGTACATCAGAGTTGCATTCAGTCTGCGAACCGGTGATGTCCAGGCAAACTGCTCCAGGCCTTCAGTTGTTGAACTCTGTATCAAATGCTGTTTATTTTAGAACAGGATTTATTTTATGGCAATTTTAAAACTTCTGCTTACTGTTCTGGCAAGGGTAATTGTCTTGAAGGAAGACTGGCACATCTCTCTGTGAGAAAGTAGCTACCTTAACAGAAAGGTTAGAAAACACTAAAAAGGAAAGGCAGAAAGCAATTTTTAAAAATGCTGGCACAAAAGAAATACAACTATTGTGCTTTTATGGAGACATGCAGGAAAGGTAAAGTATTTTTCGGTCCTTTTTTTTCCAAAAAATAATGTCAGAGGGAATACCAGTCTCCTCTATCCATTGTGTTTCTTTTGTCCTTTGCTGTAAATTTGTTTATTTTGATGATTGCGGATTGATGTAGAACTGAAATCACTCATGACCGAGACAGGACAAAACAGTACAGACTCCTGACAATTGCCATTTTCATGTTGCAGTTAAGTCTTTTCTGTTTGTGCATGCGTTTGTGTTTATGGAGAAGGAGTGGTTCAGCCTGTCTGGGCTACCTACCCTATTTTCATGCCAAGATGCACTTACAGGGAATAAATCCCTAAAATGATATGTTCATTAAAAAGTGCAGTGTCATTTCTAGCAGATGGCTTCAGTGAAGCAGCCCTACTTCTGAACTCTATCTGGAGAAGAACTTAACATCTTTTCCTTCTTTGCTCGTGTCCCTGTTGAGTAAACTTGACAAAGCCCAAGACAATACTGTGCAGTGAAGAACAAGCAGCATGAGCTATAGGCAGCGGCGGCGGCAGCAGTTCCACTGATACTTTATAGAGCTGGATCATGACTGCCAGTGTGGCTGGTTACAGGATTAGCTCAGCTGGCAAGCTGTCTGAATAAAAAGTAATGGTTTTCTATGGGACTAAGCCCTAACTCTTTTGCTGTTCTTTTACTATTTCTGCACTCTGTTTGGCTAGTTATGAGAAAAACACATTGTTCTTCCCCTGTGGCAGGCCTGCTTGATTTCTTTCTGTTCTCCTCATCCTGTTTTGTGGGCCATTCCTGAAGAAATCCCTGTCCTGGGATGCTAGACTGGCACTGCACTGTTCTCTTTGAAACAAATGTTTATACCTGTTTCTGCCATCTTTTTCAGGCTTTTTATTGTCTTTATCTTTGGTCACAACTAGTCTACCTCGCAGGTTGTTTTCCCACTATGTCCTCAATTCCTACCTAACCTTTACACACCATAATGCTGTTCATTTCCCTTCTGTTCCAATTTTTTTCCCAGCAACATCTTTCTCTCACCCTCTAATGCATTGTTTCTCTCACAATAACAATTCTTATTCTTTGTATATGCATTCCTGTTGCTTTTAATATCATTGCTAAGATCTGATTTTTGTCATCTGCTGCAGTTCCTTTTTCCCAACCGTTTATAGAACACATACACACTTCCTGATCCCCCTACACTGCCAGATTAAATGTCTCGTACCAGTTTCTGTATCTTCCTTGTACCCAGTACGCTGCAACCCCTTCACTTCAGATATAGCTCATCATACATGAACAGATTGCATCTGTTCAAAAAAGAGCCCCAATCCACATAGTATTCATTTAAACAGCATTGATAGTAGTGAATTCATTTGAGATTCATATGGATGTCATACACCGTGAGTTACAGTGTAAGCATCAGTTAATGGACACTCGCAGTAAAGTGTTCCCTATCAAATAATACATCACTGAGCTACATCAAGTGGTTTATGTATTTTTTTTTCCCTA
The DNA here is from genome assembly GCA_013400375.1 of Thinocorus orbignyianus. Lineage (NCBI taxonomy): Eukaryota > Metazoa > Chordata > Aves > Ciconiiformes > Thinocoridae > Thinocorus > Thinocorus orbignyianus. Next base: position 164,209 of record VXBW01003910.1, on the reverse strand, counting down.
TGATTTCATCGTGGCTAAGGAAGGTATCTTAACAGTATGATTGCCTGGCCTTGTAGGATATTTCTTTAGCAACCAGCATTGCTTAATGTTTTATTGATGTATTTTTAAATAATTTATCTTTAGACCTTTGTTTAATGGATGTATTTTTATTCAGAATTTGATACCAGAGAAGGTAGGTCTGACAGTTCGTGTTTGCATTTTGACAATATTTCTTTTGTGAACTTTTTAAGGTCTCTTAGATAAACAGTAATTTCACATTTTTTTGTCTTTTTTTTTTATTTTTTTTTAAATTACGTAGTCTATCATTTTAAGTGGCTTGTATTGATATTTAACGAATGTATTAGGCAATGTGATACAACAGTTTGTTTTTCTCGAGCTGTATTTCAATTTCCACTAAACATGATAAATATAAAAATAAACAATAGTTGCTCAGGGCACTATCCTTAAAATCCTAGGTATCTCCTATAAAAGGAATGCCTAATGCTAATAGTGAAATATTATATAGGTGAGATTTCCAAAAGTAGTCATTATTTCCCAAAGCCTCCTCTCACTGAAATGAGGCCAATGCTAGAAACCTCTGATAATGCTTAACACCTGGATCTTGGAGGTTAAAGTACAAAGGTTTTTTTGAGTGCTACTGTCTTCTGGATTAGATTGGTCAGCATTTATTCTTTAGCTGCGTGATGTCCTACTTGCTTTCCAAAGCATCTCCATTGGCTCTGCAGAGATTTTTCCCCATGGCTGATGCAGCAATGGGGCAAGAGATGGGAGGACGACAGGGTGTCCCCTTGTTCCTTGCAGTGAAATGCAGTGGGGCTCCCGTGCTCCTCAGGAGCCAGGCACAGGCTCAGGAGTGGGATCATGGAATTCTCAGAGTTGGGAAGGACCTCTAGAGATCATCTAGTCCAACTCCCCTGCTAAAGCAGGATTGTCTAGAGCACATTACTCAGGACTGCATCCAGGCGGGTCTTGAAGGTCTCCAGAGAAGGGGACTCCACACCCTCCTTGGGCAGCCTGTTCCAGGGCTCTGTCACCCTCATCATAAAGAAGTTTTTTCCCATATTCAAATGGAATTTCCTGTGTTCCAGCTTGTGCCTGTTGTCCCTTGTCCTGTCACTGGGAATCACTGAAAAGGGTCCGGCTCCATCCTCCTTTAACCCACCCTTCAGATAATTGTATACATTAATAAGGTCTCCCCTCAGCCTTCTCCAGGCTAGAGTCCCAGCTGTCTCAGCCTTTCCTCACAGGGAAGGTGCTCCAATCCCTTAATCCTCTTTGTTGCCCTACGTGAGACTTTCTCCAGTAGTTCCCTGGCCTGGATGAAGAGAAGTTTGTTGTCAGTGCGCGCTGGAATTAAAAAAATGACAGTAAAGCTTTATGGAAACATGGATATACACAAATGGGAAAGATGAGAAATATACTGAGTAACTTCTAGAGGAAATCTCTTTCTTATTGATATAGATCTGAATTCTCAGAATGCCTTTTCTACCTTGAAAAATGGACAGATGATAAAAAAAGATGCATTCTCTATGTATTTACACTTGTGAGATTCTTGTGCTTTGCAAGTGTTTCTGCTAGGTTTCTGTGCGTTTAGCCTTCTGAACATTTCAGGCGGTATTTTAGGTACAATGAACTAAGTATAAGGCTGAGCTGATATTTTGGGCATAGCTTTCTATAAAAATGTAAGTGCACACTTATTATCCTCTCTAAATTTTAAAAATCCAAGTGAACTTAAAATGTGCTCTCCAGCCTGTATTTTTGCCATATTTTATTCAATATAAAAATAGTGTAGACATTCACCACATCATCTATTGTACAACTTGGCTATGTTTGAACTAAAGCTCCACAATCTTAAGACAACACTTTGATGTGGGTGTTTCTTTAAGTCTTAAAGGCACACACTGCACCATCAAAGCTGTGTGTGAACTTTAGGGTATTTACCTTGCTTAATGAGAAATGTTTTCCACATTTTTTTCACCATGACATTTTTGTACTGCACAATGTTTCTGTGTGTTCTTTTTCTATTTAAAATTTAAAGAGCTACATTTGGGAGAGGAACAATGTAGGTAAAAGAGACCCCTGGAGTGTGTCTGATGTGATAGTTCTCTTCTGTGGCACCATTTTTCCTCCTGCTGTGGGAGAGCTAAATGATAGTGCCTTATACCTTACTGAATAAAGCCTAACACTGTTTCCAGCTGTGAACATGTGATCAGGTTTTGTGTTTGATTTTTGCACGCAAGTATACTACTGCAGGCATACCCACACACTCCTATGCAAACACTCCGTATGGGAATTATTGTTGACTCAGTCATTAATCTACCCTCAATTAATCACATTAAGTATTAAGGTGCCTTTCTGTGCAGAGAGGTACGACAGCCTTTCTGTTTTACCTTAGTGGAGAGTTGCTACACGACCAATTTACTTTCTGGCTAAAGCTGTTGAAAGATGTGTTGAGATATGTTGTTATACGAAAACTGAGCAGAATGCTATTGTCTGATCCTGGAACCCTCTGGGGATTACTCACTAATCCTATTGATATTGTAGGGAATAACGGTTGTAAGACCTAGCCCTTAATTGTTACGTATGTACCAAGAGTAGCATAACGTTTATTCTGGTCTTTGGTGAGTGTTTATGTTTTTTAAAATGCAGTCTATCTTTTCAAGACTGCCTATAAAACGTAACAGTGTTTGTTCTCTGGACAGAGCGTGACTTGTATTTCAGTGCTCTTAGGGTGACTGTGACTACATTTCTTACTTAACCAAAAGATAGAACAAACTAAAATCATCCTTTTATTTTTACCCCCAAATAGAGATCCATTTTTGTGAAAGCTGAAGACCTGCACTTGTATTCTTCAAGAGTGTGGCTTGTCATGTTGTTTGTTAAACACCCAGAACTCATAATATCTTTCTATCTGGCTCACTGAACAGCAGAAAAAAATGGGTCCTGAAGGAATACATTCAGAGACAAAGAAGAAAAGTTATTTTATTTTTAGTGATCAGATGGCATAATTGTTGGTTGGAGTTAAGTGGCTCTGAATATGAGGGGAGGGAGGATTAATTTCTGAGTAAATGAGCAACATCTGAAAATCACCAGAGGGGCCTGATCCTTTTAGCACCAGCGGTGGTGCAGTTGTGCCATTGATTTTCTTTTTCTTTTCTTTTTCTTTTTTTTTTTAAGAAAGGAAAAAGCTGGCGGCTGTCATGAAAGACTTCTGCTCCTCAGAGTGAAGCAGCTTGCTCCCTGCAGGCTCACTGGATCTCAGTGAGTGCGACTACTTGTACTTTCAAGATGTTTGCCAGGCTTTGTATTATGTACTCATAGACAGACACCCCTGAGTTCAAGTAATGCTGAGAATGTGATGGATCCCTGTCAACAGAAGACGAGATCACTCACAGCGAAGGACAAACGAGGCTCATGGTTCATAAGTTCAGCTTGTTTTTGTAATGTTGGCCATTAGCATTGGTTAAGTGTGGGGTTTACATTTTTTGTGTCATTTTCCTTTTGTTACATGATGAGGCTGGATGATTTTGAACTTTGCAGCAATTAGAGATGGCTGTAGGGGTTGTATTTTCAAATTGAAAGGAGTGTTTGCTTTTGTGAGAAAATCCAGATTTGGAAAGATTGTGATAGAGGTAGGAAGTGTAGAATGCTCAGCAGATCCATAAAGGTAGCAGTAGCAACAAGGATGTAACATAGTGGTGATCTGTAGACATCTATGACAGAAGAGGTCCCAGTGCTGCAACGAGGTCCAGGTTGACCACTCCATCCCTGCATCCGCCTCAGACGTCTGCAGGACCAGAATGTGGTCTCAGGAGAGCTGGAGCCAGGCAAACAAAACAAAATGTGGCACAAGCCCTCTGAGTCCCTGACCAACAACTGCAGATGTATTCCTTCTGCAGTGGCAGAAGGAATATATTATGCACTTCAGGCACGAGAGGAATTAACAGAATAAAAGCAACAAGCAGCTCTGGCAGGAGCGGAGTGAGGGCTCTGGGCAGCAGGTGTACTTGGCGAGAGGGAGGAAAGAAAATGCTGGGGCTTTGGCAGCTGCTATTCAGTATATGCACAATATGCAGCCAGGGTAGAGCTGGTGGCAGCCCGTTCCTGGAGCATGGGGCACAGCAGCACACCAGCACGAGTGCCGAATGGTTCTCTGATACACCATTGCCTTTCACTTTGTACCATCATTCACACCCGTGCAGATGAGTACACAGTGGGTGCTACACCAAAAAATAACGGTAGTTTTTTACATGTGGTAATCATTTATGAATATTTCTGTGCAAAGTGCTATGCCATGCCTATGCACAGAACCCAACAGTCAGGTAAGAGTAGGAGATAGGATAATATAGGACGCTAAGGGCAAAAAGGCTTTCTTTTCCTTTCTTAGGGATTTGCATGTATACTTGGTGCTTTATTGGTTAGTGGTGCTATCGTCATTCTTTTAGCCTGAGCTTAGACATGGGAGGTTTTGGAAGGCTTCCAGGAGGAAAATTAGAACTTCTAGATCTGGATCCAGCTACCATTAGCATCAGCATCAAGACTCCTACTCATTTTATAGGAACTGACTCACACTCTTGACCTGTTTGGAGCTGTCAGCACTGTCTGTGTCTGGCAGCTGCAGCCTTTATAGCAGCAGCAAGATGATTTCTACAAAGACTGGCTCTGAAGAAAGCAGAAGCAATGGAGCCCAAGAAAACAGTGACAATGTTTGCAATAAATGTTTTAGCAAGAAACTGGAATGTAGTGGAAGAAACAAGATGGATGTTGCAGGAGGTAGCACCAATCGCTGCATAGTCAAAATTAAGTGTTTTCTTCCTTATGAAGTAGTAGTTGGCTGCAATTTTATTCTTTTCTCCTGTGTACTTATGGGAGACTTTGTTCCAAATTTCCAGACTCTTAGGACTCCAAGGTATATGTAATATCGTAAAACCTCCTGCTTTTCTCTGTCCTTTGAATAAGAGATTAACCTTAGCTTTCATGCTGTTGTTCAGCACAAAATTCCCTTGTGCAGAGCAGCTGGATTTGGCTTTGCACCATGTGGCTGATTTTTGACATGTGGCACCTCGTTTTTGGGTTTCCTAAACATCTCCAGTTGGGTTGAATAGAGTCGCTGTTGCTTGTCAAACTGCTTGTGTCCTGAAGTGGGTATCTCAAGGCACCAAGTGCTTAAATAACCACTTGATGTGCAGTCACTTTCTTAGATGTATGTACTTAGTTGCAGTTAGTAATATCATACGTGGATGATAACGAGTTCCTTGCCCTTCAGACAAATTGCTGCACATGTAACTGTTTCAAAGATTTTGTGTGTTCGTCCAGAAAGCGAGAGTGCAGAACTACTCTTTGTGAATTTTGGCAGTCTCTGGACTGCAGCTGATCTACATGTGCAATCGTGGCTTACCATGTAAATCCAGTTTATTGTGGAATAATTTCTTCAGAGCCTCTCTTAAAACCCTTTCTGAAGTCTTCATTTAAAGCAAGGTTCTCAAGAAAATCAGCACCTTAAAAAAACCCACAAAACAATGTTAAAAAATCATGTCTGTCAAGCACCCAGAGCATTAATTTATAGCTCAGAAAAATGACTGTCTGGCCTGCACATGTAGAAAAAGGCTTCAGTTTCTGTGTGGTCACTACCAGTTGGTGCCTGACAATTTGACTGAACTCCTGCCTTCTCGGAGGGCGTGCTTTAAAACTGCTTCAATGTGGAAGCAAACTTGCATATACTGGTTGACAGCTGAAGCATTTCAGTTGTATTCTATCTTCATAAATAACATATAATTAGCAACACATTTTTGTCTAGAACTTTCAGGAAAACCAGCAGCAGGTGTCTTGCAAATTTATTCATTAGGCTTATATGCTGGATTTTACTCCAATTTAAATTGCTACTCCGAAAGCATTTCTTAAAAGATTTAGGAGAACTGGCCTAGGAAAAAAAAAAAAAAGAGGGGCTAAATTGTTGAAGATTGTATTAGAGAAGTGAGGTGCAAGATGGGTGTTATTTTGAATGATACTTCCTAAACTGGGAACCTAATGGATCTCGGTGCCTTTGTATCATTTTGTGGATTGCCAAAACAGCCTTTGAATGTGCCAAAGCAACTCTTAGTCATTTAATGTCTGATTTTATTTTTTGTTGAAAAATCTATGTCTCTGTCAGGCAGCTGACAGCAACAAGTGAAACAGAGGAATACCAGCCTTGTGTCCTGGACAAGCTGGCAAACCTTATTTGTCTGCAATCCATTCTGTGCCCTTCCCCTGGAGCTGAAATGTGCAGTCTCTGTTCTGTACATAGTCAGGAATTTATGTCATCAAGTAATTATATGACTGTATTAATTAAAGTGGTTCTGGTATTATTTGGTGACTAGAGAGAAAATTGAGGAATTTGTTTCTTACATCAAGTAAGAAACATCAAGTTCAACATCAACTTACATCAAGTTCAGCATTTTCGATACTTTGGACGACAGGATTTAGAGGCAAAATCCATGAATGTGAGTTACAATTGAAATCAATCAATACTAAAGTCAATGGAACAATAGCAGCAGCTGAGAATTTGCACTGATACCTTCTAACCACTGGGTTGTGGCATCAACTCTGGCATAGAGCTGTATTTAATGAAAATTATTACTACCTGTTTTCTCAAGGCTGAGTGAAATAATTTGCGAGAGTCATTCTGTTCTTTCCGCAGGTATATATCTACCTCATATTGTACATAATTTCCACCTGAAGAAAGGTCAAGACTCAATGTGCAAAGAAACTGAACTCTTCTTTTACTGGCTAGTCTGTGAAATTTGCTCCTTAGCAGTATGCATTTTACATAAAAGTCCATTTTCTCACAAAGGAGAGGATATGCCCTCAGAGGGTTTTAGAACAGGATGTAGAGGGGGCATAGAGCACTGTTTCAGCTGTATAGTAAAGATGGTGATTCTGCTGACCTATGCTTATATAAAAATGGGGCAAAAGTTCCTGTAACAGATCTGAATAGTTGGAGGGGAAGAATCAGACTGCTTGAAATATTCTTTAGCCCAGTATTATCTTTGTGTTAAAGTAAAGAGGATTGTGAAGGTTATGCAGAATGTAACTTGACCTGATTTCCCCCTGCCCCCCCCAAGCAGATCTTCACTTTACAGGATTTCTTTGAGAGTTTTTCACAATGTGTAGTTAAGCACTGTTTGTATAATTATAAAATCACGAGTGCAGCTATGATCTCTCAGTTGTGTGTCTGGATAAAAATGAGGAGAAGTGATAAATACAAGATAAATAAGAAGAAAGGTTGACAGTAAGCAGTGGTAGGTGCAGTAGGCAGTTGATGGTACCTTCTGAAATTTTTTTTGGTTGCAGTCCTTCTGGAGAGGATGGGTTTGCTAGACAATCTAGCAGAGATTGTATGAAGAGTTTCATGGCTTTTAAGAGGAGAAAGACAAAGTAAGCTTGGAAGGTGTGGCAGCTGGCCAGGAGGAATTGAGTGAATGTGTGACTAAATTGGGAAACTGAGTGGTTTCCAGAAAGAGATTTAAAGTACCAGCTGGTGACTAGAAAAGGTAAGTAGGAGTAAGTGTGGAAAGGAGGTTCTGTATGGGAATTCTAGAAAGAGCATGAAAGGCTAAAATAACAGGAAAGGACTGTGCTGTGCCACTATGATGCATAGCGAAAATGCCGTTCAAAAAAGCAGGTGAACCAAGTGAACTCCTAGAAAATGGGAACAAAGCTGAGGCGCCAGAGTCCAGTGAAACTACTCTGCTGAAATGGTACTGTCAGCCCTGGTCAGCTGGCCAGTGATCTCTGCCATGCAGTGAAGGTCAGACCTAGGGATGTGGGTGATGCTTCAGGGCAGGAGCAGAGCTCTCAGGGCCCCGTGTGCCAAAACAAGGTGCATTGCTGTCTTTTTGTGGGATGTAACTGGTTTGTTAAACATGAATGTGAGTTACAATTGAAGTTTTCTTCTGTAGAAGAGAAAGCTTCTTTCCTTTTGGCTTGCTGAGAGAGCCTCCAGAGCGTGAATTGAGCGATGCTTCTTCTGAATTTGCAAATGGTTTGAAACAATAGCTCAACAACGCACATGCATTGTCCCCTGTAATCATAACAGGCTGTTAACTATAAAACCTAATTAAGCAGTTCAACAGTTAATAATAACCCATCAGTTAGCAGGAACATGAAGATAATATGTTTGTCCTGCTGTCCCAGACTACCTTCCCAAGCTCTCTCTGGTACAGAAAGCCAGAAGAGTATTTGCTGCTGGGAACTACAATTTCTGTTACAGAACTAGTAAAAAATCAATGCAAGAACTTTCTGGCATACTGAATATTGAAACTGTGGGACTAGTGGAAGCAAACATCAATTTGGTTCCAAGTGAAATATTGTCAGATTTAGAATGTTACTGTTTGAACACACCAAGTTCAGTAAAACTTTTTTTAAATTATTTTTTCAATTTGTTTTAATTTTAATAACATCATCCTGGGGTTGACAGTGTTTTGTCTCAAGGAAATGCCAATTTCAAAGACATTGTGGACAAAGCACAATGTCCAGGCCTGGGAATTTTTGTTTTTTCCTGCAATACAATGCAGGTACTTTTTGTGACACATACTATGCATTTTTCTTTACTTGAGGCAGGTTTTACAATTCTCCATTCTGTTCCAGGAGTCATGTGCTTCCTGAGGACACTTTCCTTGGGATCCATGTAAATAGTACCCAGGTCTGTTTACACTCACCTCTATATGACAGTCTCTTGATTTCTCCCCTGAACTTGCTTTTTCAAATGTGGTTATTGTTCCAGGGTCTATTCCATTACATGACAAGCTCCGTAAATTATTTGACGCTAAAGCTTGAACTCACCCCTGTCATTTGCTGTTAACATTCATTACATCACCTCATCAGGGCCTCCACAAATATTATCGCCACTCTTACTATGAATATAATTTCACTAGTTAGAATGCACATGTTCCAGGGCATTCTGGACAGCCTGTTTGCTTTCCTGATACATCTTCACATTGGCATATGTTGTTACTGTGTATCAACACTTGTATTAACAAAAGCATTATTTTAAAAATCCTAAATCTGAAAATATTCCAGTAGTAAAAACCAAAAGGAGCTTTTTGAAGCTCCTTTACAAAGGACCCTGCTTAGGTGAGAGCATCAGTGCAAGCCAGTGCCATTTTGGAAGATACTTTTGTCTGTTTCCAATGCAAAACTAAATGATGTCCACCCATAGATCAGTTAATTTCTTCTGCACCAACTCCAAAATACTTGGGATATATCATGGTCTCTTGTTATATATCCCTGGATATACTAGTTTGCTTCTGCTGCTTGAGCATTAGCGAATTTTATGTCTGTCTTAATGTAGTAAACAGTGGCTTTTGTATTTCAGGTTCTGACTTAGTTTTCTATTTGATGTAATTAATTTCTATTTGATGTAATTAATACATTGATGCTGTATTGCTCTTACTGACATCAGTGTGTCTGCGTGAAGAATGAAAGAGGCCAGCCGTTTGTGCATGGGCTGCATTTTGTTGTGGACTTAATTTACAAGTAATGAAGAAATAGGTTTCTTAGACGTGCCACAACATGCCACTATTCTCTTGAGCTGGATGGGAAAGACAGAAATGCCAGTAAGGCAGTCACCTGTGTGCTTTGAAACTATTCCTCAGAAAAGGACTTTGTTCTACAGCTTAAAGTACTGTTTGCTTGTGCATACTTTAAAAAGCTTTGCAAGAATTGGGATGTGAATCTATATGCGTTTTCTTAGGCAACAAGGTAGATGTAATATGAGAAGATTTCACTGAAGCATAGCTGTGAAAAATTGCACTCTCATTATAATGATCTAGGAAGTGAAATTCCAGCAACTGACTACAGGCAAGGTAAAATGCACTGTGACAGGCTATTTTGCTGCTTTTAGGATAGATGGCTACAAAGGGTTTATGTATATCAGCCAACGTATTGTCCATTTCATTCTGTCTATGAGAGTGGAAGAGGCAACATATGAAAGTGTAAATCTAAAAATTAGAGTAAGAATTTGATGTGGTAAATAGCATTCTTCTATTTAGTAACATATTAGAAGTGGCTTTGTTTTAATGGTGGTCTGAAATAATAGTTGGATTTTGTTTGTTTTATTCTTGTTTTAATAAACTTGGGAAAACCAGGAATTTAAGTTTTTATTTTGTTTCTTTCATCACAAATAAAGCCCAAAACTCATGGAATCTCTTGGGATTATCTAGGGATATGCTAAATATACTTGAACTCCAATAAGGCCACTGAGAGCATCAAACTGAAGTTAGTGGGAGATAAATATTCCAAGCAGATATTTAAGCCTTTCATGTGCTTCATGTGTCATTGAAGCAACGATATCTCTGTAGCAGCAACAGTTGGATTTGCAGCCCACTTTGCAGACCACTGCTTTTTTGCTCAGGCCCAGGGCTAGCACTGGCATTGCAGCACAGTTGGTCTGTGGGATCTGCAGTGACCACAGTAGGACAACGTCTTGATTGTACTACTCAGCTTATTCGGAGTACAATACAGTGATCTCTGTTTTCTAGGCCATTCATTTTCTCTCGAGTCATAACACTATTCAATCACTGAAAACAGTTTTTGCAGTACCTGAATTTTATTTTGCTGGTTATTCATTCCTGAGTCTTGTTATCTCTCTTTTGGCATAGAAGAAGGGCTGTGGCATGCATGGTATTAGTGCCATTTTTGCTGGATGTGCCGTACATTTATGCCACAAACCAATGATGTCCTATTTCAGGTAGTACTGACATGCTTGCTGTGACCAGCTGATAGAGCTGTAAGAAAGAAATGGCCCAAAGAGATTTTTTTTTTCTGTTACCACAATCTCCCAAAGACTGGAATCAGTGGAGTGCATTTGTACTTCCTGGACTTTAAGCCAATGAGTGGTCATATTAACTTTAATTGAGCAGTTCTTGGGTTTAGTGTGAAGCAGGTGCTTCTGTGTTTTGTTGTGTCAGGCTAAACTGGGTAACCCTGTGAGACCTCCCGTTGTAGCGTACTGATCCTGCTTGTTCTGTCTTTGCTGGAGGAGACTTGATGAGATCACAACCAGAGGTGGCATGGCTTCAGAAATTATTTATAATTTAATGCAAGCAAACTGCAGCCAATAATTGTAAAGGACAACTCTTGCTTTTCACAGGGAGCCCAGATGTCTTGGGGCAAGAACGTGATGTCTCTACTAATTTCTGATGAATCATGATTTTTTACATCGGGCAATGTCATTTGTCAGCAATTTGTGTCCTTACAGATTGTGCCACTGTAGCTGAGATAATGAAGTGTGATGTTCAAGATTTTTCCTAAAAACAACAAGACCAAAATGCCTTCCTATTGGGTCACTGCTATCAGCTGAAATTTATTGCAGTTGAAAGAAGCTGGGCAGATGTTAAAACACTTGTGCTACCCACGAGCCAGGGGGTTCCTCTGTTTATTATTTCCCGGCTGCTTGGCACATTCTTGTGACACACAACAAACCCCCATTATGAAGGATTATATGATGAGGCAACAAGCATGTGAAAGATGGCAACCAAATGGTGACTCCCAATTACATGAAAAATTACTATAATCACCCCTGCTGTAACACCCGTCTGTTGGCAAAGTGGTTGATCCCCTTGAAAAGCTTTAGAAGACCCACTGTATTAAATAAAAATCTCAGTTCTGTGTGTAATCATAAAAATTAACACTGTCACTTTAAAAAAATCAAATTGGTGTCCTAAAGGGAAACCTACTAAGCTGTGTAAAGTAGCTATTATGAAAATGTTTAGCCTTTTGAATGTATTTCAGACAGCATTTATGTTGCCAGATTTGTCAGCCAAAAATTCACTAAGCAGATTTGTCAGTAGCTGGGGCCATAATCTGTAAAACAGACATTGGCATAGAGATTAAAGATCAAGAGAATTATATAGTTTTTGTTACCATATGCCAAGATTCTTCTTCTTTTTTTTTTTTTTTAAAAAAAAAAAAAAAGAAAAGAAAAGTTTATTTTGTGCAAGCTGTATCTTAAGGGCTGCTGCTCTTTCTGTTTTGTTGTCTTAAACAGTGGAATTTCCTGTCAGAAAAGGGAAACTGTTTTTATTCACGTACTTCAGGCTCTGTGTAGCTGTCACCCTGATGCATTGCTGAGTTTTGTGTGCTGTTTCACAAAATCAAAGTTATGTTCCACAATTCTCCTGCTTCATGTATGTAATATTTGCGTTTCTCTCGGACTGCTGCCCTCTCCGGCAGAGGAGACTGCTTTACAAGCTGTAACCACGTTGGGGCTCAGACAGGAGCTTCTCTCTTCTGCAGGCAGGCTGGGAAATCTGGGCTTCTTAAAGACAGGCTCTGGAGAATGACTGGCTCACGATACTGCCATCCGCTGTTAGGTTACTGCTTTCAAGAGAGAAAGCTGCATATTGGGGCACCATGTCTTGGAATGGAATAAATTGATAAATAAATTGATGACCCAGGCTTGGAATAAATTGATGACCCACTTAGTACTTGGACTTGCTTTCTGAGCTCTGCACCTGCCTAATAGTTCTGAAATTGTGTCTTTGGCATCTTCCTGCTCTGAAATAACAGACCTTGACCCTTGTGGTCATTGGTATGGCACTGGTGAGGTGATGCCTAGCAAGGTGAATCTCTCTTAATTTTCCCACTGGAGACCGTTTTATGAAAAAGGGCTTCTTTAAACTTTTTCAAAGTTTGTAAAGGTAAAAACTTTATTAGAGATCTTGAATGGAAACTTAATTGTGTACACAGGTAGGCAGTATTGCTGCTGGGGCAGCTCCAGATTTTCATGGAGGAATGACTACATATTTGAATTAGCATTGGAGAAAGATAAGCATAGAGCCACACACTGTTGGAGGTGCTGTCTATAAGGAAACAGTCTGCTGTGTTGTGTTTTGAGTGTGGGTTTGCTGTTGTCTCAAGAACAAATACTTTCCCTCCTTTACCTGAAAGGGCTGATCTGGAAGGGGAATAACTTGCTTGAATCATAAAATCTGTTGTCTCTGTGCAGTATGTACCCTTGACTGTTTTGATTTTCCCACAGAGCAGTTTTGAACCCAACGCTTTTCTATCCCAACAGTTTAAAACCCACAGTTGCTGGATTCTTACTAGAGCTATGGAAGCGGGCAGTGTCCTGACATTTGGGGTAAAAAAGCAACAACTGCATCTTTTTTCTTGGTCAAAAGATAGGGAGCTGGCTTCATGTTGTGTGTTACCATTTTGTAAAGGTTATAAAATGTGCTGAACCTTAACTGATTAAATTCTTACCTACTTTGTATTGCTGCAAATAAATAGTAAATTAGAACCTATGAAGCGTTAGTTTAGGGTTTCAAAGGAACCTAATGGCTTTTCTTACACAATTTGAAGTACATCAGTCAATGCAGAATAACTAAAGAAAAATGTATCTACAGCCTGGTTTGGCAAGGCTGAGTCTGATTTTGGGTGTTTCCTGTTCATGTCATGCAATTGCAGGGGTTGTGTGTGGGATGGGAGCAGAGGAATAGTTTGGATATCTGTGTTTTCTCGTTTTGGGGTGTAATGGGCCTTCCCACATAACAAAGCTCCACTCTGTATGGGGGAAGTCTGATATTGGCAGGTCATCAGCAAGTGCAACCTTTTTAACAGAAAAACATGTATAAAGTACAAATTATTTAAATGCATTTATATATGGCGCAAAATGAAGTGTGTAGGATGGGTTATGATTTTCCCTTTAGACAACCTGGAAGCCTGGCAGTATCTTGAAGAGGTTCTATGCTTTATTATAATTCTTTGGGTATCATCTGGGTGTATAGCCAGGTCCTGCACCTGGGACGTGGCAATCCCAGGCATAAATACAGGTTGGGCAGAGAATGGCTGGAGAGCAGCCCTGAGGAGAAGGACTTGGGAGTGCTCATGGATGAGAAGCTCCCCAGGAGCCGGCAGTGCGCGCTGGCAGCCCAGAAACCAACCCCAGCCTGGGCTGCAGCAAAAGAAGCGTGAGCAGCAGGGCCAGGGAGGGGATTCTCCCCCTCTGCTCTGTGCTCCTGAGACCCCACCTGGAGTCCTGTGTCCAGCTCTGGAGTCCTCAACATAGAAAGGACATGGACCTGTTGGAACAGGTCCAGGGCAGGGCCACCAGGATGATCAGAGGGATGGAGCACCTCTGCTGTGAAGACAGGCTGAGGGAGCTGGGGCTGTTCAACCTGGAGAAGAGAAAGGTCCAGGGAAACCTGATAGCAGCCTTTCAGTATCTGAAGGGAGCTACAGGAGAGCTGGGGAGGGACTCTTTGTCAGGAAGTCTAGTGATAGGACAAGGGGTAATGGGTTTTAAATTGAAAGAGAAGAGATTTAGATTAAATATTAGGAAGAAATTCTTTCCTGTGAGGGTGGTGAGACACTGGAACAGGTGTTCCCCATCCCTGGAAGTATTCAAGGCCAGACTGGATGGGGCTTTGAGCAACCTGGTCTAGTGGGAATGCTTCTGCTTATGTTATACTTGACCGTACTTACATGCTCCATGTATGCTATTATTTCTGTGACTTACGATATTACATGCTGCAATCCTGTAGGCCAACAGAAAAGTCACTGGTTTGTGCAAAACAACTGCCTTTATGGATTAAGACAGGGGTGAACTCCACTAGAAGGCTCAGAGGCTGCTCCAGCAGGTACAGCTCAGGCCCCTGCACAATACCTGGGGCCCATGTAGCCGGTGTCCACATGTGGCATTGCTGTCTCTCCGTCTGTGCAGAGGATGGGGATGGACCTTGTATTTCTGCTGCTGTAGGATCTCTGCATCCTTCCGAAGCTTATGCGTTTTTGGAGGTGACAGCAAGGCAGTGTTTGTACATGGTGCTTTTCTTCTGGTGCTGTAGAATGGCTTTCTGTTGTGTGTATTCCACCTGTAAAAAAAGGTATTTCTAATGTAAGGACACCCTTGTAGGCCTTCAAAGGCCAGACACCACACTGAGCTTGGATCCTTTGAATCCCCACAGAAAAGACTAGGCAGAGTGCATCACAAGTATTAAAATACTGAGATAGAAGACTTCAAAGTTAGTGTAGTGACTTGTGCTGGAGTGTGAAGTGCTGAGTTCTCTTTTAAAAATCTTTAATCAGTATGGTGTTCATCACACAGATGTTAGCAGCCGTGCTATAGCTCTCTAATTGTAATTTAAGTTATCCCTGCCTAAGGGCTTGCAATTAAATTATTAGACTGTTGCATTGAGTCCATGGATCCTGGTTGCACCTTGCAAGGGGGTATTTTCTGGTATGATGAGAAACAGTGGTTTCTCCTGGGAAGCAAATGTGCCATTATGCACTTATTAGGTCCTTGATTAGATCCACTACTGATTAGCAAACAGACTTTGCAAGAGAAAATATTACAGTAGTTTGTTAGCTTCACAAACCATTGTGCAATGAAGATGAAAACAAACCAAGTCTGGTTGTAGCCACTAACTTCTGTGTTCAGTTTAAAACTTGCTCTTTTCAGTCTGATTGCATCGTTAACTCTTAATTTACGATGGGAAAAAATGCTGGGAATTCATACAACTGTATAAAAATGAATAAATGTGTGTGTATAAAATACGGCATGCAATCAGGTTAAATATTTATGGAAACAAACTATATGTATGTACACACGCACAACCCCCCACATATTTTTATATATATATTGATTCTAAAACACATATAGATATTTATTCTGAAAGACTTATATTTTCATTTCACTAAACATCCTATTGTATTTGTTTTCTGGAAAATTTAATTTCTGGTTATGGTTGTGGAGAGTCTTGAGGCTTTTTATCTCTCTCTTGTCACTAGACTTAGAAATATTTAATGATGAAATATTTTACCACATTTTATCTAAGTGCAGACAATTATTGAATCAGTTATTGTTACATTATTACTTTGCATGGGTGTGTCATCTTTAAAAGTAAGTCCCTGTTTGTGTAATTATTTTAAATTCACCTTGGGTTTTTACAAACTTTTGAAAACAAGGACAGCTGCAGATTGTTTTACTGACATGTAACATGAGGATGATTATTTAGTTTTGCGATAAAAGTTCTGATAGGTAAAGTGTTTTTACTTGATCTGAATCAAGTTCATTTCCTGTTCATCTTGATTTCACTAATAAGTCCAAGAATTCTCAGTACTTACTTAGTCTTTGCTCATTGTGGAAGGTACCAAGTATGTAAGGAGAGATGGCTCATTATAAATTGCCCTGTGATACGATGGCATTCAGCTCTGACTCTGCTCCAAATTCATCCCTTCAGTTAAATTTCTTTGAAATCAGTGAGTTAAACCAAGGTTAGCTGTTGCCCTCAGACATTTCAAAGAGGAACTTCATCAGGAAATGCATCCTTACAAGCTGTGTTATGTGTAACACTGAAGACCCAATGCTTTGCCAAAATCAGGGTCCAATTGGTAGCCTGCCAGGAGCACAAGAACTATTCTTTAAGGAATTTAAAATGGAGCAGATTGCAATAACTCTCTTCTATGGCACAGGATAAAGTCCTGCAAAGATTTCAAAAATTATTACTAATTTTTCAAGCGCTGACAGTGTATTCAGTATGTTCAGAACATGTGTTGCTCCAGACTGAGCCAAGCACAAGGCCTCTAAGATCAGAAAGTAATATTCATTCTGATCCTAAATAGCACTCTGTCCACAACTTAGTGTAGAGTCTCCTGGCATTTGAGAGCAATACGTGAAGAATGTTTGCTGAAATTTAGACCCCCTCTCTTCTGTCATTTAGGGGATGCTTCTTAACAAGGTTAGGCTCGTTAATGTCTGTAACCATTGAGCAACCTGCTCTAGGGAGAGGTGTCCCTGCCCATGGCAGGGGGGTTGGGTCTTGATGATCTCTAAGGTCCCTTCCAACTCTAACCATTCTATGATTCTATGATTCTATGGTTTGTTCAAACTGTTTAAAAGGGATTTATCCAACTAACCAACCATACAGTGGTATCCAACTGCTTGTTATCTTTAGTAAGCTGGTTACCACTTTTCAGATATAAAGGGATGTATGGGCACTAATTGTTGTTGTCTAAGATATAATTGTTGTTCTGTGTTTTCAAGGGAGGTGGAGAAAGTTGGACTGTCTTTATTCTTATTAACTCTGAGTCACCAAAGAGGGAGAAGACCTGGGTAATGCCTTTGGTTTGGACCCACAATTTTAAGACATGTTGAGATATCTAGATCTGCTCTGGCTTAGACATTCCTCCTTTAAAGATCTCAAGTGTGCTCCCAGGAAAAGTAAATATATCATCTGTCAATGTATTTTATAAGCACATAATTTAGGTCCATTAGAAAATTGTTCGCAATTGTTATGTGAATGTTTTTCACATTGTTATCCTAATTAAATTGGATTATTCCAATGTTCAAACCATAGACCTTTTAGCTTGTAAACTGAATGAATTTTATTAAGGTAGTGACAGTCCTGTAATCTTGGCACTAAAATTAATACTTTAAGGACAGTTGAATAGATTTTTAGTACTTAGTGCAGTAAAAGATTTATTATAGTAGACACAGCTACCTCCTGGGATAGTTAGGAGTGGGAATATTTTTTGTCCTAACTCCCTGTTAGCTATCGCATGCATAACTTCACGTCTTGAGCTGAAGTTTTCTAAGCTCTTAAAGAACATCCAAACCCCACAAAACCCATACACCTTGAACTCAATGCTCCCTGCCAACTATAGCTAGAAGGAACAGCGGTTCAGTTTAAATAAGCTTATGATGCAGTTTTACTGTTTACTGTTATAAAATTAAACTCAGGAAAATGAATAATGACTCTCTTAACTGTTGTACTGAAAGAAGTTTTCAAGTATCTTGTATTTTGAATTTGTCGGTATGAGCACTCCCTTTGAGAAGCCAACAGTTTCTGTTTGTGCAGAAAGGCATGCATGCAGGCAGGAGTAGGTATAGATGCAGAACCTGGATCGCTGTTTATGTTCTTTCGCTTAATATATGCCATTAGCTTCAGTATCTCTCTGTCATCACTTATAGCAGTCAGCTTTGGGAAGGAAAGTGGAAAAGAACCGTAGGTTTTTCCATTTACTCTTTGCTCTGTGTTTGGAGTAAACTGAGTTGAGGCCACTGGCAGTACAGACTTGCCGACATCCAAGTGCAACTTTGCAATCCTGAGTACTGGAGAAGGAAAAGGCTTAATGCTTTCCATGTGGTTTTTTTTTTCTTTTTTTTCTTCCTGCTAATGTGAATGCATTACATACTTGCTACACGTTTGCAAGTAGCACTGGTGCCACACAGTGAAGCACAGGGTTCAGATTTGTGTGCCGGAGGGACCCTGTGACTCCTCCGGAGAGCTTAGGGTGGTGCAAGAGACAGGTTGCGGTTTGGTCTTGTGATTGCCACAACAAAGGTTCACTAAAAATATCCTCTGGAAAACTAAGGGATACTGATGCTTATAGGTTATACTGGTAAGGCTGTTAGGACCTTGTGAGAACCGTGCTGTGAGTTAAAATGAAAATGCTTTTGGAACTAGACAAGTTTCCAGTGCTGGGAGGTGAACGTGAATATTGTATCGTGATTTCAAAGGATCTGTCTGTACCATCACGGTCTTTTTTGGATGAAGAGTATATATTGCATGTTAGAAAAGAAGCAGAATTTGGAATAAGGTTAATTTCGAATGTCTTTTTCCGTATTTTTGCATGATACAATTTTTAGGAAATAGTAAGTTTAAATTGTTTGCACTTTGGGAAAGAAAACCACTTTCTGACTTTGGCCGTGAACTTTGAAGAAAATAATTCTATATTTTTTTTGTTACGCAGTGCTAGAAATTTGAACTGTTCCTTCTCTCAGCAGAATACTTAGGTAAGGATAGTCTGAAGTAGCCTATTCAAATAGTTGCATGTTACTTAAAGTAAAGGAATGTAATTCGGAGCAGATGTCTTGGTCTTTTTTTCCTTTCTTGATTTAGTTCTTTAAAACATTTAACTTTTTTATTATTATTTTTTTTTCCAATCATTTTTACTGAAAAATCTTAACTTTGGTCTATTCT
This sequence comes from Thinocorus orbignyianus, assembly GCA_013400375.1. Taxonomy (NCBI): domain Eukaryota; kingdom Metazoa; phylum Chordata; class Aves; order Ciconiiformes; family Thinocoridae; genus Thinocorus; species Thinocorus orbignyianus. The sequence goes on along the minus strand of VXBW01003910.1, from coordinate 145,244 downwards.
GTATTTGTATCCTTTTTTAACTATGCAAATAATGTCTTTTCCAGGTGTGTCCTCCCTGCTCCATCATCTTTAGGATAATGAATGAGTAGAGTTTCTTATGTGAAGTGTGTTTTTCCTGACTGAAATAGAGTAATTTTATCAATGCTTATCTATCTTTTTTTTCTTTTTAATCCTGACATGGCTTAAGGTATTAATAAGCTCTTATCTAATGTCTAGAGGAATCATGTTTTAAAATTAATTTTATAAAATATGATGGATCAGGAGAAGGAGGAGGAAAGCAGGTCAACGAGTTGAACTGGCTTGTTTAGGGGAATCGTGTGTCAGATACAGAATTTGGCCTTGAGAATGCTGCTGTAAGCTTGCGAGATGAGACCAAATACTTTCAGTTGTAGGAAAATAACATCTCTTGTTCAATGTCACTGTAAAAATTAAGAGTTCAACTGCAGTGTCAAGCTTTCATTGGGCACTACCACCCTCCCTGTTGCTTGCAAAAAAGAATGCTACTATTCTGTTCAACATAAATTCACATTATCCAGGTTATTGGGGAATTCCTGGAAACGTTAGTGAAATCCCCAAATTCCTAGTTATGTTACAGTGTTTTTTTGGCCTTAGTTCTATGCCTGGGATTCTTGTTCCTTTCGCAAACCACTGCTGTGTAGTACTGTATGTCATACTACAGTTTTGCCTATGGTTATGATGAAATGCTAATAAAAATATTATTTAAGTGTGCTTTGTTTTGTTTGGCTAAATTTGAGAGGAATGTCTGTATGTCTTTGGATTGTTTGGCAGGTTAACACTGAAGACAAATGGGCCTTTTAACTTAGATCCTAGATGAAGTGGGCCTAACTGATTTCCGTTACTTTGCTTGGACCGTGTGATCTCTTTGTCAAATTCTGATGTCTCTGTGGTTTTCCGGTTAGGTTTTCACTTAAAAGGATAGTTATTTTCTGAAATACCGCACCAGTTGCCTGATCTTTGAGGATATTATCTTTAAGATACCTTTACCCCACCTCCTTTTCCCCATTAATTAAAAAAAATAAAAAAACCCAAACAAACCAAGTAAATATTTTAATCAGCCTATGAAGTTTGCCAACAACTTTCAGTGAGTATTTGAAGTACCTTGCATTTTTGCTTAGACTTGCTGTTGAACTCTGAATTCTCAGTAATACTGAGAAGAGGTGATAAATTCATTTATTCTGATAACTCCAAACCCTTGAATTCAGCACTGTCTTAATCCATTGAGGCTGGTATATAATGAAGCCTCTTGGGCAAAGGGCAGGTGAGATGTCCCTTCTGCCCTTCACATTTAGAAGTGGAAGATTTCATCTATTGTTCTTCAGTATTTGTCTACCTGAGTTAACATTTTTTCAAAGTGTGATAGAAAAGCCTGTGCCCAGCCCCATGCTGCTCTGATTAGATAGGTTTTATTCATTTGCTAGAGCTCTACACTGCAGCCCACTCACAGAAGTAGATGTACTGTAAATTTTGCCCTTCTGTTACAATGACACAAGACAGGTTCTTGAATCTCTCTTTTTTTTTTCTCAGAGAAGTAAAGAATTTTGCATATGCTCACTAGATATCTGTGACAGGCTATAGAAGCCCACAGGGGGAAGAAAGGAGAGTGGGGACAGGCAGGGTGACAAGGCAATACCATAAGAGGAAGGGAGCAGGACCCTCAGCAAGCAGCCCATTAGTCTGCCAATTTTTTCCCTTTGTCCTCCAGTACTGCTGGGAGATGAGAAATCTTAACGACTTGGTAGAAGCTCTGAGGTTTTGGCACTGATCATGCTTTAGGCACCGAAGATTGCACCAGCTGATCATCCAAGTCCTGGTGTTCTCCAAAGGAATTCTTATGGAAGTCCAAATCTGTGACAATATCCTTTGCACAAATAATACTTCCAGGTGCTCCAAAAAGGAGTTAATTTCCCAGCCTAGTTTGTGTTTACCAAGAATCTCAGCATGCTTCTTGTCTGTGGGGAATGGTGGTATGACCACAGCCTCACTACAGGCAACCTGGGATTTCTAGTGAGACCTTTTTTAAAATGGAATTTACATTTGTATTTGGTTATTTTTAGACCAGCAAATCTTTCACTTTCTAAAGCTTCTTTAGGAGCACTTGTCTTATGCTGTGTGACCCAAAATGAAAACATCTTTCAGGTAGATTTCTATTATTCATTAAAAACATTTCCTAATGAAATGTCAGAGATACAGAACATGATTTAAGATAGTGGTCTATGAGTAAGAGTGTCTCCTGAGGGAATACTGAATGTACAGAAATGGTTCCGTGCTTTTCCTGAGGCCACTTCTTAGAAACTTGTTGGGTTTGTTTTTTAGTGTAGAGGCACATGTCATCAGCCACGTCAGCACTATTCCTCCCCTTGTTGGTGGATGAAAGTAGTTTTTTTTTTCTTTTTACTCATCTACACACACATTCTAACAAATATTTGAATTTCCTCTGGTGTAAGCAGAAACGAAGAGTTCTTTTTGGTCATGATGGGGTAAAAATAAGTGCATCTCTGCGCTGGGTCCTTCTCATCTTTCTGATTCTCAGAGCAATTTGCAGCTTCTGTTGGAGAAGAGGAACTTCCCCAGGGGTATAAATTACGCTCCAGCGGTATTCATTATTCATAGCCTCATCTGAGCTGGTGGTATAGACTTAGTGTCCTAAGCCCTTGTTTTGTTCAGTCAATGGGTTGTTTTAAACACTTGTCTACTGAACTAATCCATTGCCTCTAAAGTTTAAGCTTTGTCTCAGTTGTATTATCTGACCACAGGCTGAGCTTTGTGCTCCTCTCGCTTGATTTTGAGTTTCTTTCTCTCATTTTGCCGTATGCCTTTTTTCTTTTCTGTTTGATTTGAGGTTTTTTTTCTGCTGGGAGTGCAGTATTTCTTCAGGTTTGGTAGTACCATATTACAGCCTTAGCCTTTCCGATCTCACTGAAAACAATTAAAAATATTTGTTCTTCAGAATTTGAGTTAAAAAGGTGGGGCTTTTCCCCTACGTGTCTCCTTTCCTTTTATTAAGCACCACTGCTTGCAGCTACGGAGTGTTCAGATTTTCTTCATTGTTTTTCTCCATTTCTCTGTGTGCGTGTGCACACACACGTATTTTTAAGGCTTTTTTTTACTCTTGGTACCAGCTGCTCCTCAGGATTCAGACAGAATAAACAAGCAAACAAAACCCATGACAAAGATGCACGTCCCTTGGTGACCCATGCAGAGTGCTTCACTGGTATGGTACACAACAGAAGTTTTTGGTGGGGTTAAAATTAAAACTGAACCACAGTTCTTGGTATCAGAATAGGAACAGGGTCTGTACCCATATTCCATCTCAATTATGCATTTGGTAATTTTATTCTTGGCTTCTTTTTAAATTTCTTCCACTTTCTTCATAAGCTAATATTTTCTACAGATTCCGCTGACCTTTTAAATATACCAGTCTCATTCTTCTGTAATCTTGTGAGTTTTGGTTTTAGTACCTAATAATTTTCTTCCAACTATTAATTCTTTTTTGATAAATTCTATTTTTCTTAAAGTAATAAAGTTGCCCATCAGTGGATTAATTTTTCTTTGTAACAGCTTAGTTAAAAAGAATATGAACTCAAACAATTGTCTTGCTGCTCTTGTGATATTTCCCCAACATTCTCCATGATTATAAAAAGCTAAATTTTGTCTGCTGAACTTTAGAAACTACTGAAAGAAAAATTCTAATTCTTTATTTTTCATTTATTTATTTTTTAAATCAGTGGACTCTAATAACGGGAGTGTGGCATTAGCGAGAATAATGATTTGTTCTTTGGTTCCATCTGCATATCTGATTTAATTATTCTCCAAATAAGGGAAAGCAAAGGAGATATTATCTTAACAAGTAAAGTTTTAACTTGCGCAAGAAACATTTTCCCCTCACTACCCTTTAAATAGCTCTTTCACATCCCCTGATGCACAGCAGGAGGAATGGCTTTTACCTTCCCGCGGCAAAATGAGTCTGTACTCCTATGTATGTAAAACTGGTCCACGTGTGAGTTAGGTTTGAGTTGTATTGTGTTTCTTATACTAATAGAATATTGTTCTAGTGCTTGCCCCTGATTAAAGAAATACATAAATAAATAATTTATAATTTAATTAATAAGGTATAATATGCAAAGCACAGTAATTTCAAACAGCTTGTAATGTCTCTAATGTACTTTCAATTTTTTATTTTACATAAGGGCTATATTCATTATGTGGTTATGATAAACATACTAATGAATTTTATTACGGGAGCAAATTTAAACATGTAAATGAGATCAAATAGTATTAAAATGCAAACGATGGTGAAACTTATTACAAACTAACCTTGCCAACATACGTGGAGGGATGTTACAAAAAGGACTCTAGGAAGTTGCATACTTGATAGAAAGTCAGTACAGTCATTTTACAAAGTCACTGAACACGAGAATTTGTGAACTCTTCATTTTTAGTGTTGTATATACTCTCCTGAACAAAAAGTTAACTAGAATCCCAGGTTTACATATAACTTTGGGTGACAATTAAAATCCCTTTTCGTGTTCCAGTGAACAGTAATCTGTGCATAATTACATTCAAATGAGATATTAGCATTTTTTGTGCTTACTCTTTGTTAATTGCAGAGTTCACTCACCGTGGTGATGCTTTTGATAGAATCAAGCAACCTTATTGACCTGATGCTGCAAGGCATGTTTGGAAATTCTGCTGCATTATTCTTTTTTTTATTTTTTTTTTAATTTTTTTTTTATTTTGGCATTTTGAGGAATCCTGCTGCTTTTATTACATTCCTGACACTTTTGTTAATAAATCATTGCAAAGTTAATGAAAATTGCATTCAGGCATATCCAAAATAATTGTGTCCTTTGTCATGCTAATAAATTGAAAGATGTTGATCCAATGGGTGAATGCGTGCCCATTATGGTGAAGTTTGTGATATGTGTGCCTGTTGCACTTGTACTTTCTGGCTTGGCATATAGTTCCATGTAGAAATGTGCATGGGGAAAACAAAAGTCAGTATGGTTTATTTCAGAAGTTATGCAACCTGCCTCTTAATCATGTTGGAAAGTGGGGAGGAATTAAAATGTTTGTATTAAGATGTACAGTTATTGTATTATCTGCAAGAATCAGCAACTTCCTTACACCAGAATATATTCTGTGATGATAATAGTTAAGTATCTCTTTCTTCCTGCCTTCTGAACTTCCATGCTTATTAAACCCAGATGATAAAAGATAGAAAAAACCCCTAAGCTTCACTTCCATACAAAGCTGTGGTGCCTGTGAAGGGAAATAATCAGAAAGACAACAGTTGTGCGGGGCTTTTGGGAAGGGAGGGAGGTGGCAATTTTTATTTTACTCTCCATTCCAGATATAAAGCTGGAATAGTAAAATGCAGATGGGATTAAATTATGCATTATTTTCATTGTGTTTTTTAGTAGTGGCTTTGCTGACTTAATATCAATTAGAAGTGCCACACTGATAAAAATTGGCTTAGATTTTTTGGTGCAGGACGTATCTTTTGTATCGTGTAGTATAACTAAAAAAATAGGATGGAGACAAAATGCTAGGAAAATGGTTAGCTAGAAAAATAATATTTCATCAGGCAATGTTAGAGTAAAAAAAAATGTTAATACTATATAAATATAGGTAATTTTAGTCAAGAGTACTTAATTTATGCACTGGCCCATCATGCTGGTTTTAGGTAGGTATTTATTCTGCTACTCAATCAAAACGCGTAGTTTCCATAACAACTGCCACATTAGATGTAACATGCAGTATGCTGTTTGAATTAGTGGATGTTTAAAAGATGTGTTTTGTTGTGTCGTCTGAATGTGTATTTTTCCTCTCCTATTTAAAAGAATGGTATATTACTCTGAGATAGTCAACTGTTTGTTTGTTTTGTTTTTTTTTAATATATAACAACAATTTAGGGCTCACTGAATCATAATGACATTGAGTGTTTTAAACCACTATCTGCAAAAATGCAAGGTTTAAAATTTTAAACTCTTTACTTTGTTGCACTTTAAGAGCATCGAATGAACCTCCTTTATACACCAGAAGCCCACCGACTTCAGTGGAGGTATGCACATGTAATGAAGGTGAATAACAGCTAAGAAAAGGTAGTGCATTTTGAGAACTTAAAAGACTCTTTCCCAAATGAGTTGGAAAAAAGGATATAGAGCGAGGGGAAAAGAGGTATGTGTAGCAGTATTGGTGACATACTTAGAGAATTAGCTCTTAGTTAAAATCTATGACTTCTAAAAGTTGAAAAGAAACTTTCCCTGAGAGCCATAATCGCCCACTGTGTGATTTTTCTTCTGAGGCATTTGATAAGCATTTGGCCAGTGATGAAGACTGGGGGTGGAATTAAGTGAAGTGGTGTCTGATCCAGTTTTCTAAATGGGTTACATAGCTCTGTATTTGTAGCAATGTCATTTACTCCATTTGCAGCACGTTTATAAATCTTAGAAATATGAAATTATTAGACAATTGAAACAGTAAGGTGAAGCAGCTCTGTTTCAAAGCAGGATAAAGGAATGTCTTATTGCTCCTTTTTATTTTTGAACATTTTCTCTGTATGACAGAAATGAATGGGCTCTTTCCCTTCTAAATAGACTCTGCAAGATGTATATTTACTAGAAATAGATATTGAGTACCATGTGCATGTCAGAGTATTGACCAGGTCAGATCATCTGCCAAATTTAGATGGAGGGGTTTAGATCAGTGAAGGGCAATTTACAAAGTTCAGCTTTCCCACTTGGACTCCTTGCAACTCAACTGGAGGGAAAACTGACTCATTTCAAAGAACGGAAATATGTTCCCTTGCTTCATTGTTTGCATCCAGGTGAATTCTGGTTTGTTCTCTCAGCCTGTTGTATCACTGCCGAGCCCCATCGTTGTTTTGTACACATTGGCATAGATGTTGAATTAGTATTGCAAGATGCACCACTCTGACCTCCTCACAGCAGTTCTGTGTGATCCTGACCTAACTACAGGAGCCAGTGATAGCACAAGGTAAAACATTATGCCAGCCATGCCTGTGTTAGCATGATTCCTAGACAGGCTTTCACCGTGGTGATATTTGCTGAAAAACAGCAAATCCCTGCCATTTATGCTTTTAAAGCAATGCTAACACTTCAGCAGATAGTGCTGTAATGTGTATCCTGAGAGTGTTCACTGAGTCTGAATGAAATGACAGTAAAATCCTCACCGAAGTATAAAAAGGTTACTGCAATCCTCTTACATCTGGAGACTGATGAGTTTTCCCAAGTTTCTTCTTGTTTCTTCTGTGCTTTTTTCATATTTAGGCAATTCTCATTATAAGGTGGCTAATAGTTGTTTTATGGTGATCGAATTGTTAGCTATGTCATTTTTACTTCATTGCAGGTGTTCCAGGGAAGTGTTTGTTGTCAGTTTTTCGTTTGTTGGTTCATGTGAGTTGCTTCACCCCTCTTTGCAATGCTGCCCACCGAGGTATTTTAAACTGACGTGGGGACTGCAAGAGGCTGGTTGGTTAATAAGTATATTTCATTTTCTGAGGTGGAACATGTAAGGGGGGAGATTTAGATTAGATATTAGGAAGAAGTTCTTTCCTGTGAGGGTGGTGAGGCACTGGAACAGGTTGCCCAGAGAAGTTGTTGATGCCCCATCCCTGGAAGTGTTTAAGGCCAGGCTGGATGGGGCTTGGAGCAACCTGCTCTAGGGAGAGGTGTCCCTGCCCAGGGCAGGGGGGTTGGAACTTGATGATCTTTAAGGTCCCTTCCAGCTCTGACCATTCTATGATTCTATGTACCTGTGGGTCAGTGCATTCTACGTACATTGCCCTTATCCCCAAAAATACTTTTTTTATGAAAGCAAGTCCTGTTCAAAAGTCATTTTATACAAGAAAATGTGGCTTTGTACAAGTAAGATAAATTCTAGCCAAACTGTCTCCAGTGTACATTCTCCCAGAACCACAACAATATTTTGTTTGCGAGTGCATTGCATATATCATCCCGTGTATAATGTTTATATCACGTTTATGAAGTTTACAGTTTGTTTTACAAAGTGCTTACATTGTAACTCCCAATTTTCTTACACAGAACTTGTTATAACTGTTATCCTAGAGGCTGAATTCCTGTGTTAAATGCTTAGCCAAGCTGCAATAGAAAAGCAAGCAGTGTAGAAATATTTGTTCTTTTGGAGAGAGAATTAAAGAGGGTGAAAAAAATTTTGCTCTGTTTTTTAAATAGCACAAAATGAAAATAGTTGAGTTTGATATTCAAAACATAGTATGCATGTTATTTCCATTGAATATTATTCAATGAGTATTCCTGGTGCTCAGTTTGGGGAGGAAAAAAAAAAAAAGAATTCAGGTAATAAAATTATTATCTCTTCTGACTGCTTTAAGTTTGCGGTAAGTTTACAAGAGGTTTGCCTTAAGTCAAGCTAATTTAGAGAGTAAAAAAACCTCTTCTTACTTTTCCTATTAGAGAATCTTGTGTTAAAGATGGTAAAATGAACAAGAATAATCCAGGAAAAATCTGTTCTAAGAACACTTGCTAATGAGCCTTTTGGGGCTGATAATGACTTACTGTGGCCTAGTACTGAAATCCCAGTTTCTCTAATGCATATTCCAACATGTACAGGTATCAGTTGGCTTTGAATTTAAAAGCTTGAGGGTTGACTCAGCCAGTCCTGACCAAGTGATGTCTGGACTGAGAGCAAGCACTGTCAGTAGTCTAAAGGGAGTCCTCGTGCAGTGTTACAGAAGGGGCATCCAAGAAGAGTTTCCTTTCCAAGGCATTTGGGCACTCTATGGGAATGGCATTGATGCTCTGGCCTCTCTAGACAAAGTCACCATGTCTTATTGATAAGCATAAAGCTTGTCAGATGGCATCAGCACATCCTGCTGAGAACTTCCACAGCAGGGGTGCCTTGGGTCAGGAGAAAGGAGACCAAAGAAGAGCAAGGAACTTCTGAGCAAGAAATAGCAGCATTTTAATTTTGTTTTCTTCAATGGGTAGAAGAAAACAAGAAGCCAGCATATGCTGAAAGTGGAGAGTCTGAGCCCCCAGAAGTATTTTATTGTTTAAAAAACATCACCAAGAAAATTTAAATGGTTGCCATCATATACGGGTGAGTCATGTGCTCTCAGTTCTGACTGTGAACAAAGTAAAAACAAAAAAAAATTTTTGGCAGTCATAGAGAGTAAGAGGCAATTCATTGTAATTCATAAGAACAATGCACATTTCTCCTGTTATTTTTGTTTGTTATTTCTTCTATTTATTCCTGCCTTAATTCTTTGTGTATACAAGTTGCCCACAAACAAGCTGGTCGTAAGAGTTTCTCCCCAGCCATTTATTATAAGTACAGGGCCTCTTGTTGCCCCTCATTTTAAGAGTGTCTTATAATTCCCTACAAATCTTTCTACTAAAAAAAAAAGCCATGTCGCACTTGGACGGAGTCCAAGACTATCATAAAAATAATAAAAATAAATATCAATTGTTTTAAAATTAAATGCATGGTATGGGCCAATAGCCCCACCAGATCTTTAGCACTTTATATTTAGAAGAGTTAAGCAGCGGAGTTGTGATAGTCCTTCACAGATAAGTATTTCTTTTCCCTATGCTGGTGCACGTTCTGTGTAGTCAGTCTGTACAAGGCAGCATGCATTTAAAATCTTGTGCTGGAGCACCTCCATAACAAATTTTTGTTGGTTTTAGTGGATGTCTTGTGAATGGATATGCTCCAAAGAACTGTAATATTTCAGGTTTTCTGGAGGAGTTTTTTTATTTTGTATGAGGAATTCTAAAATTTGAGAGTAGGAAATTGAATTCTTTAAATTAAAACATCATATTCTTGTCCAATGTAAAATCAATCAATCTGTATGTCTAGAAAAAGACACTGACTCACCCTACAAACCTTATCTTCCTAAAAGACTTTCATGTGCATAGATTCACACCAGTGCACATCCATTGTTCCAAGATGCACACCCATGAGTTTAACATTCTTTCTAAGATGTAATTCTGTATTTTCTTGAGATGATTTGGTGGAGTATGTTCTTTTTGTGAAGCTATGGTTCCTAGCTCATATGACTTGTAGTCAAAGTAAATTCTTCCTAATGATTATGGCACCTTATTATCCTGTTCTTATCAGAGGAAGTACTGTGAGCAGCAGAAATGTAGAGTGGTAGTATTTGTTAGAGGTAATACTTTCAAATGAACACCAATACAATTCTCTAGTACACAATCCTTTGCTAGGTTGACTTGTTGGAACCAGACATTTATACGTGTACTTTAATCTTTGTTTTCTGCAGTCACATGAATATGGGAAGGAAGATGTTTCTTACTATTTTCCTTCAGTCCTTTTCCCACACTCTCAGACTTATTTGAACATGGGTAGGATGTTTGACGTTTGCCCTTTTATCCCAAAAGAGCAAAGTTGCTTCAGCCCAAATAAGCACACACCTGCTGTCTACTCAGTGATAGCTGAGATTTCTCTGTGAATAACATTATATATACAAAGGTGATGGATTGCTGGTCCTGGCTGTTCTGAGTGCGGAAGCAAAGCAACAGTGGAGTCATACCTTAGGGCACTGCCAATTTTTTGTTTTATAATTAGTCATGGCACCAGTTTTTCCCACCAGAGAGCATGGTACAGGCCTCCTGATCAGTTGCAAACTAGCAGCAATGCTAAACTGTAATTTCTGTGTAATTTCATGCTGTTACATTGATAACTTTAAACCCTGCTTGCTGTTGAAAGTTCTGTAATTGCACAGTTGTTTCACTGAGGTTCTAAAAATGTTACGGATGTGCTGCCGTTTTATGGGTCACCTACAATAACCCTGATGCTATTCTGCATATCCTGGTACATGCAAATTAAAGCAGTCGCATGTGATTTTATTCTGATTGTCATGTAGTTTGCTCCATGTGCTATAAAGCTTTAACAATATACTTCAGAAGTTACATAAAAGAGAAAACCCCCAAACAAACAGTAGTTTTGATGTAGACATCTTTCCTGGTTTTCTTTCAGTTTTTATTTGTCTCTAAACAGCATATTAATCTATATCTGTAATTAAAACATGGAAGATCAATAAACCATATTCCAAAGGTTAGTTACATAAATTTTAGCATTTCTGTATATTCTCTTGATACTACTGTAGTTCATGCAGTTATATTATGCACCCTGATATCCATGTCATGTCATGTTTGCTCAACTGTTTTACTACTAGTCCAAACTAAAAGTGGGTTTGTTTTTTTTTCAATTCTCTCTCTGTAGGGTCAGCCCAGCCTAAAGAAAATGAAGTTGTCTGCTATCAGCTTATACATCATCACCAACAATAAACATGCCAAGTTCAGAACCTGTATTTTGTTAGCTGACTATTGTTGATAGCAGAAAAAAGACAGCTTGATTTTCATTAGCAGGGTTGACCCTGCAGGGCTAGGAGCAAGGGAAAAAAAAAGGTATTTTGACTTGAAGTAAACTGAGGAAACATGACATGGAAGTCAGAGAGGGATTATATATGCATCCCTAAGGTGTCATTTTTAACAAACCGTCTTCTTTCACTTGAGGAAATTCTGAATAAACCACTGGAGAGATTCCTGTAGCTGTCCAGTTGGCAAGGGCTAATACTTCTGACTCTGAATTATGCATTATCCTTTGCTGCTTTTTTTTTTTCCCCTCCCCCTTTGGTAACTGTTTCTCTTGCACCCCTTGGGGTTAGCAATGAAAATACATAGTTTTTGAAATATGGGAACTCAGACTTCTTAGATCTGTTGCTCATGTATCTAATTCCAAGAAAGCCTTTCATAAACTTGTGTAGACTTGCCTTTCAAAAAATTGTTTAACTTTCTTCATCTGGCATAAATTCAAATAAGAACTCTGTGCTCTTTTATGGCCAAGTAGTAGGCTAGGAGGACTATTTCCCTCTGTCCCAGGTGCACTCTTCTTTTTGTAGTTCTTCTATCCCTATGTATATTGTTTGTTATTTCTTGCCCTGCTGCCTAGGTGTGTTAAAGATTGGGGAGAGATGATAGAAAGCCTTGATGTGGACAGAGAGTTTCAGTTTAGAGCTGTGGGTAGGGGGATGTAGATAAAGTTACTTTTCTTCCCCACCCTTCTACTTTGTGAAGCCTGCTACTGGGCAAGCCTGGAAGTTGCTGTCACTCTTCTACTTGGACACTGCTGGAGTTTATTTCTGAGAGTGTTTGGGGATATGATGAATAGTTTTATAAGAACAAAATTTGGCCCTAAATCTAAGGCACTGTAACCCTGTTTGGTAAGTTATACCAACTGTTCTATAAATCAGCCAGCAATGTGCTGTCAGTGCTGAATTTTACTTTTAAAGCACAAGTCCAAAATAGAGGCAGAATTCTAGGGAGCAGAATTTTTGCCAGAGCTTTCTGATACAATTTAGGAGAATGATTTGAGCTGTTGTGCCACCAGAAGATGCAGCAGTTCTGCCTTCTCTACTCTACCTTTGCTTCCTTGACCCTGTCTACCCATCAGATTTGTGCTGCTTTCTGTCCTGAGCAGAAACATGGGGTTTCCTGTGCTTACAGCATGCTGAGGTGAATCTGTTCAAATTTACTCAAGAAGAAAAACCAGTTCAGGCACTTCTTGAAGCAGTTAACAAGGCAGTAGATAAGGCAGAGGTCTCTGAACAGCACAGTCAGGTCCCAGGCTCTCCATCCCACCCCATTCCTAAGTGATCTCCAGCACCAGGAGAGAGCTTGCCCAATATTCTGCTGCCTGCTGCAGTTGGCACTTGTTTTCAGGAGCCAAGCAGGGTGTTGAAATGCTGTCGGTTCTTGCAGTAGGTGGCCTCCTGGTCCTTGGCAGTCCTCAGGCACCAAGTTAGCAGACTTTCCGATCCAGGGGTTTATATCAGGTGAAGCTGAACTCTCTGGAATGCTATTCAGCAAACTTGCTATTAAAATGACACTGCCAGCTGTAATCTTCTTGGTTTTCATTTAATTTTAGTGCCAAAAAGTTGACAAAGTCCAGATTGTAGCTTTAAAACTGCCAGGCAAGCTAATCCTGTATAATTTTGTGTAAGCATGGAGATGCTTGGTAGTTAAGAGATGATACTTGACATCTCTTAGCTTTATTCTGTTTTATTAAAGGCAGTTCTTTAAATTTACTTGAAGGCAAACAGAGATCTTAATTGTCACACAGAAGCATTTACATGATAAGATACTGTTTGTTATTGAGGTGATAAGAAAAATTTCAGTGCAATTATGGTTGAGATAGCAGTAGAAAATGATGATATATTTTATTTAACTTTCTCATATATTAAAAATATTGTCCTTGCACATTTTTTTAGAAATTTTGAAACCTCAGCCTTCTAGACTGTAACTCTTCATTTACTGAGGTAGCCCAATACTATATATCTACACCAGCAAATATCACCAAAAAACTTCAGGAAGCCGAAGTGGTGTTTTTATTTTAGTGCCAGTGTTTCTCTAAATGGTGTGGTATTGATGTATAAGCATAAAAATATTTTTTAATATTTAAAATTTTAAAAATATAAACATTTAATACTGCAAAAAAATTACAGATACTTAGTTCTCTAAGTGTAAGAGAGTGCCATCCTTTTCAGGATGCAGGTGAGAACGTTCTTTTTTACTACTTTCTTCTTTAGAACTATCTAGAAGCCTTGCAGAAATGCCCCTTTTCTACCATTAATGTAATGTGAAATATTTTACCACAGTTGTTTATTTTGCTAAATAGTAATTGTTCGCTGATAGAAATTAAACCAAAATCATACAACAAAATAAGTGCTGTCTTTGCTGAAGCACTTTCCCATTTTTTTGATAAGAAGAGTATTCTCCCTCAAAAGCATAAAGGAACCACTAATTATTTCAGGATTATGTGACTTATCTCTACCACAGGACAAGCATAATATCTTTATTTTTCTGAAACGACTATGGCTGAAGCTCATGAAAGAGATTATATAATTTTTATATGTCATATTTGTGAAATGTGTGATTATGTATCATATATGGTGATACATGATGACAAAGTATGATGACATATGGTGAAAATATATGATGAGATAAGTAGCTGATATTTCACATGCAGCTCAAGAAGGAAGTCCAAACTGTTCATCGTGGTTGAGGTGGCACTGCAGTTTGCGATGTGCATGCACAGTGATCAGTCGTTTTCAGTTTGAACTTTCATGTTTTCAGCCGTATAAAATCAACTAGCCAAATCCTTGGGGGAAGCAAGAAAACAGCAGCTAAAAAAGGAGAGAATTCATCTCAAGAAAAATGGTTTATAGCCACTCCAAAAGATGATCCTTGCTTCAGTGGAGAAGCAAGACTTCTTAAGCATCAGCCATGGCGCTGAAGAAATTATTTATTCTAGGACAGGGCACATAAAGGCAGGATCCATTTTACTGTGAGACCAGCCAGTTTGTACTCCATGGGGATAGGACTCCAACTCTTTATCTTGAAATGTTACATGAAGCAATGGATGTTAGGGGTTGCAAATGCCTTTAAATGTTCATAATCTTGACAGTGAAATCTGTTAATATGCATATGGTTGATTAAGCTGCCACCTGCATTCTGGCAGTAGACTATATATATTTTTGATTTTCATGCTACTAAATTTTGAGTAGTTAGTGTTACACTGTGTAAATTTTTCTCAAAGGTATAAATACAGTGTCGGGGTTCTTTGGGGTTTTTTTTTGGTTGATTGTTTTTTTTCTTTTTACCCTAGTGGTCTTTAATTACCTTCTAAACCTTTGCTGCTTACTTGCTGTTAGCTTGTAGGAATATCTGAGATTTTGTCCACATTACCCCACATGACCTTGACTGTCACATCAGTTCAAAAGTTAAAATAAAAAAATAAATAAATTGTGTACTCCTATATTTGTCAGAATAAGATTGTTTTGACTCTAACTTGTCAATGTTGTCATTATTTTAATGTGTTTTGCACTGTTTCACATTAAACTCTAGCTACAAAATGGCAAAGGGCCATTCTGAATTAGTATGTGATACTTCCATTGTTGGTGCTACATCTTGTGTGAAATATGTAAATGCTGCTACTGAGAGACTTTCCATGACCATTAATTATTTATTAAGTTGTGGAAACAAAGTTGGTTTCCTTAATCTTGGAAGAAAAGTACATTTTTAGAGAGTTTGGAAATTAGTGGAGAAGATTGCTGTACAATATGGCTTGTTTACCGTCTCATTTTAGATGACTAACTTAAATATGTAAAGTTGGGATCTGAGCTGTTTATAAAATCAATAAAACATCCACAGGAGTCGTTAGAGTGCCTAACTGGGACCCTACTTACTTTTACTGATTACATAGGAGACCTGCTCCTGCTAAGGTAGATGATGTGAATGTATATCTCTATTGCAATTCACCAAATTAAAGATAAATAAAAGCCCTTTTAAATTTGACAAGGGCCACAAGGTTGTTAGTGTAAAATTTGATTTTTGTGTCATTGAAGATAGTGGAAGCTGGCCTGAAACTTCAGATGTGATACTCATTTGATATATAGCCCCATTAAGTAGTTATAGCTCTATTGACATCAGTGGCATTCTGTGTGATGGAAGTTGATACAAACCAATTAGTTGCAGAAGGTAAGTATCATACGTAGGTGATNGTTTGGTTGTTTTTTTTGTTCAGTTTTTTTTGTTTGTTTGTTTTTTGTTTCCCCCCACATTGGTTGGACTAGATGATCTCAAAAGGTCCCTTCCAACCTAGGTGATTCTGTGATTTTGTGATTCTGTGACAACACAAGGTAAACTTTTTTTTTTTTCCCAAGAAGAAAAGTCTTCTTTTTAATTTTGTTTTCTCTGTAGTGGTGCCACTTACAGCATATGGTTAATGTACATCCGAATTAGTGCTGATAAATAATGCAAGTCACTTTAGTTAGTTTTTCTTGCTGAGCACATCTCCAGCTTGAACAACTCTTAATCAAAGATGAGCATAACAGAGAGAAATCAAAGGTGTGAGTTCATCTCACAATGGAGTTTTGAATAGTGATGCAATGACAGTTTCACTGCTCAGATGAATATTTAGGTTTTAAAGATACAGTTCATTCAGGAGTACATCTAGGCTATGGAAAGAGCTTAAAGGTGGCAGGAGAGCTTTAGAGAGTCTGAACTAAGACGGTGGCTTTGCCATTTTTCCTTTCCACCAGAAATAAATGTACATTGTCCCACTTGCTTAGTATTTACATAGTCCTGCTGCTTAGTGTATACTAAGTCCCACTGCGCAATCCCACTTGCTTCAGGAGGCTATCAACTCTATGGCAGAGGAGATATCAGACTATCACATTGTCCTTCATTTTAAAGATTATGGGGAGTAATTTTTATGTCTGTTTTTTTTTTTTGTTGTTTTTGTTTTTTTTTCCAGAGGTGCTTCTGTTGTTGTTTGGAAACACTATAGAAAGAGAACGGAAACTGGTGGTACTTTCCCAGAGGTCTGCTGGAAACACTGATATGGAGTTAATTCTCCTACCATTGAGTACTCTAGTACTGTATCTTCAGGACTGAGTCTGAAAAGGAGGAGGGAAATGGAGATAAGAGGAAATGAGGAGTTCACAATTTAATTCTCTGTAGGAGTAAAAATATTTCATTTTTATTTTTTCTTTAATGTCTATTAAACTTATAACTGTGAATACTTGGATTAAAAATTATATGTAATGAGTATTTTAGACAATGTCCTTAGGGTGTCTTTATAACCCTGTGATTGCCTGATCTCTCAAGAGGTACTGGTACATCTTAAAATGGAAGCCAAGGTGTCTGGATAGTCGCTTGATAAATGTTATTAAAAGCATGGAATCCCTGAACTGGAGTCTTCATTACTTGATGATAATTCTGTATTAAGTATGGGACTATGGTAAAATGCCTTTTTAAAACACACGGTAGATGATAAGAGTTAATTGGTCTTAAAATACACATTTCATCAACAGACTGGCTTGTGCATAGAAGGTAATACTGACAGGAGAAAAGACGGGGGCCCAAAGGGAAGCACAAGGTTTGTTGACGAGCTGTGGAGGAGATATGGCATGTTCCCTTAAACTGTCTGATCCCTAAAACTTATAGGGAAACCCATGGCCACCTCCTTGTTAAGACATGCTCTGCACTCGGCTTCTCAACATGAGAGCTATTGCTTTCTGAGAAGACCTTCCTGATTTCCATGTCATGCAGAAAAAAGGAGCAAAATAGAGCCCAGTAGTAATTTGCTGAAAGAATTTAATGCAGCTGAGAAGAGAGTTAAGTCACCAACTCCCATTTTTGCCTTCGTTATTAATCAGATACCAGAAGAGTCTTGGAAGAAATTCAAGGGGAAAAAGCCAGTAAGCTACAGCTTTGCTGCATCCACCTTGTGACTCCCAGTGGGATTTTCACTGCACTTTTCTCTGTCCTAAATGTTATGTTGAATGTTACATCCTACTTCTAATAATTTCTTCAAAATAGATATTTTTTTTTCAGAAACTAACTGCAGACTAACAGTAATTTACTGCTGTATGGTAAATGGTAGGTGCTTTATAAAATCCAGGAGAGCGGACATTGTTTCCTCAGTAGAGTTTAGCACTTAAATAACAGAAGAAAAACTATTTCATAAGTTGTTGCCTCTGTAGAAACACTCTTACTCATAGCTTCGCAGAAACATTGGGATTATTTATTTATTTATTTGTTTTGATACCAAGGAATTCAACGTGAGTTTTAGTATTGACTTTTTGAATCAAATGTAGTCCAGTGCTTGGATTTCACCACAGGCCTGATTCCAAGCTAAGTAGCTCACTGCAATACACTAATACAAGTGTGACTTCTTTGGTTTTCTCAAGTTTTCCTGTACCTAAAGATAAAGCTTTGCAGCGCAGTACACCAATGCTGACAGTGGTCAGGCATAAAATGTTGTAGCTATCAGCACAGCATCTAAAATTACGCCCTACAGGAATATGCTTTGCTCATGGCATTTAATGTGTTCTATAGTACAGCAGGCATTTAATTGTGTACTTTATTTTGTTTCCTTTTTCTTAATTTTTTAACCAATAAAGAATTTACTTTTTTTAAAAGAACAAGAGGTTTTCTTAAGCCTGTCTTTATATATAGCTACAGATGTGTATGTATGTGTATCTATATAGCTATGTTTATATGCACACATATATATTCTGTAACAAGAAATGCAGACCCTTTGCCTTTTCTGTTCTCTCTCTGCATTTCTTGACATGAGCTTTTCTCTTCTGAAGCACTAGTAAATTTGATTCACTGGTGAATATTCTTGCTTCAGACAAAAGTAGTCATGGCTGAATCTTTCAGAAAGGAACTTAGATTCCTGTATTAATACGTATATAGTTATCTGTAACTTCAGTGGGGGTGGTATACATTCAACTCCTTGGAAATCAGGTCAATGTTTAAGGGTTTAAATATGAATAAGGTGCCTAAGGTCAAAGATTTTGGCTTTAGTGAATTGCCTCAGGTCACAGAGCAAATCAATGGCAGAGTCAGCATTAGCAGCCAAGTCTTCTCACAGACAGGCACAGTTTACCATGCTGTAGCCAACTCATAAATATGTCTGTATACACCTCAATGTACATAATTAATTCAGTCCGTGATGTCTTAGCACTTATGTCTTCTATATTGTGTCATGGCTGAAGGCAGCATTGCATTTTCATTAAAACCTCGGCATCCTTGCAGCTTGCTTCAGTCAGGTCGCAACATTCTAGCTGAGAGTCCAATTTGGTCGGAGGTATGGTTATGAAGCAACATCTGCCATTTTCTGCTGTTCTTTCCTCCATTTCTCCATTTGTGAAGTTTTCAAATTTATAAGGAAATTGAGGTGCTTATATTAAAAAAAAAAAAAAAAAGAAAAAAAGAAAACAAGAAAAAGGAAAAGTTTTGGCATTGTATTTAAGAGGATCAGTGAAGTAGAATAGAAACCAGAGTTCGTTTTACAGAGGGACTTTTTTAACTACTGGAGGTTATCCCAGTGGCAAGTTCATCCTTATTTGATAGTAATGAAGCATAAGTTTGATGTATTTGCTTGAGTAAGGTTGCCATCTGGTAAATAATATGTTTTGTGAGTGTTTATAACAATCACGATTTAAGCCAAAATTGGCTTATCATGATTACAGCAAATCATACTGCAATGTCCTGACTTAGCTTGATATTTTCTCCTTGCTGAGTGGGGAAAAATGTATTTGGAGGCCTTCTTGTATTTATTTTTTTAAGTATTTTGTGCAGTATAAATTTTACATTTTCAAAAGCAATGATTACAGATGACTATTCTCCGTACTGTAGCTCTAAGGAAGGAAAATGTTGTTTATGTACTTGTTAAGTATTGTTATATATATATTTAGGCCTTTGATTTTAGGTTGACTGTAGATTATTCCTCTTGAACTTTGGACTAGAAAGGGTTTGCATTTTATGTTTTTGGAATTTTTTTCTAAGCATTTTAGTTCCAGTGCAGGATGTAAGTTCAGTACTTCTCTGTTTTGGAAAGAGTAGTTCCATAAAGCGTGCCAGATCTCTATCATTCTAAGACTGCCCAGGAATGTCATCTTCATTGCTTCAAAGTTATATAATCTGGAGGGGAAAGGGGGTGGGG
>VXBW01003910.1:98095-125680 GCA_013400375.1 Thinocorus orbignyianus | reverse complement strand
GGGGGGAGGGGGGGAAGAAATTTATGAAATTCTGTAACTTTGTAGAGTTTCTGTTTATTTCCTTTTCCTTAACATTGTACAAATTGAAGATATCACATTGACTTGAAAAAAGCACAGGAGCTCTGTCTTTTGCTAGCTCAAGAAAATGTATTTGCCCACAGTACAAACTTTCTCACACCGTCTTAATGGTTGGATTCAGTGCAGAAAACAGTGGGAAAAGATTGGCTCTTTCTGTTCATTCTCTCTTCTCAGACTGTTTTCCAGCTACTGCCAACTATAGTGTTGTAAGATTTTGTGCAGTTTTTATTTTTGCAATGTGGACATCTGTCCAGTGGGAACAGAAGTGAGAATTTCAGAGTTTAATGGAAACCTGATAACTCAGTTATGAAAATGCTAATTAAGGCATATTTAAATGAGGCCTTTACAAATGATAGTTTTTATGACTAAAATCCCTTCCCACTTATCATCTGCTCGAATGACGGATGTAAAAAATTAACTGTTAAATTTGAAAACAAAAAGACTATAAGACTGAGGAACTGTAGTCCTATCTCAGTGTCACTGTGATTGGTTTATGTCTACATGTGGTATTCTGTGCTTTGAAAAAAATGCTATTAGGTAAAAATTATGTGTTTCAAGGTTCTGTCCTATTTCTATATTCACTACTATGCGTTATCTCTCAGACACTTAGGACTTTCAGATATTCAAACTTCCATCAGTTTCTTCATATGGAATATTTATGGTACTGGGAGGTATGTCCTGAAATGGTGTAGATCTGTGGATCCAGAATTGTGGGAGAGAACCACTGTGGGGAAAAAAAAAATTCTCTCTTAAGCAGAAGCTGCTGGATCTTTATAGATGAATAAATACAGGCACTTTTCTACATCTCTTCCACAGTGTGGCTAACAACCCACTACAGCAGTGTGATTTTTCTGAATTAGACACCATTTCACACTCCCCTTTCTGCCTGTCATAGAGGTGTTAACTTCCAATAGAGACTGATGCTACACAAGTCGCTGTAGAGTTTTGAGTCCTTAAACTGATCCTTATAGAAAGATTTAAAGTGTGCTGCCCAGTCCAGGGCATTCACTAATTCCTTCTGCATGGGGGACATCCTGCAAATACTGAACACACCTACTGTATTTTAGTCTGGAAAGGGTGACCTGTATGTGCCACTTTTACCAAATGAATATAAACTTCTGTCCTTTGTCTGTCTCTCCTCTTTCATCAAGTGCTTGTGAAAAACTCCCACTGCTTAGCACAAGGGATTTAATAGGCAAATTTTCTAACATGTAATTTGTTTCAAGCTCTTAATTGTGTATTTTCCCATATATTGAGTAGTTCTGCAAGCCAGATGGGACACAACCATATACAGAATATAGGTTGCAAGTTTTAGGACAGCTCCCTTCCTTTTACTTTTTGTATAAACAAATACCTATACTGGATTTTCATTCTACAGAGAAATACACTGAAACAGTATTGAGTCCCAGGGTATGGGAGTCTTTTTGTTTCTGATCGAACTTGTTCCTCCTGCAAAATTATTTTTTCTTTCTTGGAAACTCTTGATGAACTCAAGGAACCTCAATGGGTTGCAGCGTTATCTGCATGTGATAACATTTTGATACAGCTCTCATGGCATTGTGATACAGAATCATTATGTTGAATTTTAGTGTTTTAATTAAGATGGTGAATCCATACTGACATGAGGGATGCTATATAGAAGACAAAGGTACGATGAGAGTCAAAGGAATGGAAACTAACTCCAGCCGGAAATAAATACCAGTGAATGAATTATTTTCATTTGCTAGAATGAATTAAGAAGCAATAATTTTCTGAAATGACTGCTCTACCTCAAATAAAGGCTATAGGTGCAAACGAGTGAAGTTTTGTGGCTCATGACATAGAGATATCATAGACAGAAGTTGATGCTGCATCTGCTTTTAAAAATTTCTGAATGTTCAGCAATGTGCAGTTTATGTACATGCACAGTTTGGTATAGAGAGATACATCCTGGACAAAAACAGGCTTTAAAGTCTTTAAAGAATATTTTCAGACCTTTTTGCAGAGTTTTCCTTCATCTAGAAAAAGAAGTGTACATTGTGTGAATGCATAGACAACTCTCACATTTGTTTGTTTGACACTTCAGTGCAATAGCAGTATTAAACCATGATCAATGTTAGTAATTAATGGGATTAAATATTTAAGTCATTGTTGTCGCTGGTTTGGAAAACCAACACTTTATATTTTAAGCTCTTTAATGTCAGAAGTGGGCTTTTTGTATTACTCTAAAACAAAATGTGTGACTAGATTAAGTAAGTAAAAGGCATTAGCAAACAGCATTTGGTTTATGTATTATTGTCAGTAACAGTGGGAAGGTCTGTGATATGCATGTGTGTGAATATTCACATGTTATCAGTCAAGGAAAAATCAGGTCCTTAGACTATTATACAGAACTGTTAATGTTTTCAATGATGAGCTGTGTGGAGTATTTTTTCTGTAAATGTCTTTAACGCAGTGAATTTGTTCTATTTTGGCCCAAAGTGCATCAGGTTTCCAGTTCATCTCATGTATTTTTATATCTGGAGTGGGAGCAGAGCCTGGCATGAATCTATATGAAGTTCCTATTGCTCTTCTCACTTTCACCAAGACCAAAAGAATAATGCTGAAAAAGGCTGAAGTTGAAAATGCAACCACAGAGATCTGGAGAGAAGTGCTCAGAGGGTTGGAAAATTGTGGCTGGTAATCGAGAGGATTTTGATTAAAAAGCACTTTATGTAACATCTTCCATATACTGATAAATGTTCGGCTGTAAAAGCTCTCCAGGAATGAATTCCCTCTAATAATGTTTGTTTATTTTTACCTTATTTTAAAAGCAAACTTCAATTACACATCTGCTGAAGGAAGGGAGAGCATTTAGTCCACTTGTTAGTGGCTTTAGGATTTGATGAAGGGCTTTGAAGGGAACTTGAAATCTAAGTTGCTCTTGACATTTTGGTTTTCTCTGAACTTAATCTATCTGTATTTTTGGAAAAGCTTGGTGATGGGAGACACTATTTTCCAGCTTCCAATATCTGGCAGGCTTCTTAGGGTGTTTTGAAGAACATTTAATGTGCAACTGACAGCTGCAGAATGCAAGTATGGTTATTTTGAGTAGTAAATTAGAGATCATTTCACCAGAGGAAGCCTCAGAAGATTACAGAATCTTCAGAAAACAGTTGATCATCTATGTTTTATATTTTGCCTTCCATCAACATGCACGGAAACATCTTGCATCTCATACATCTAGGCCCCTGTAGAAGTAGGTCTGTGAAATCATGCTGGAAAAGCAGGCTTCCTACATGTGCCTATTGCCGACTGGTGTCAACTAGTCCGAGGAGTGACACTGCTGTTGTGGGGGATAAGTGAAAAGAAAGACGAGCAATTTTGAAGGCTTGTGGGAATGTCACAGCTGTTCTCTGTTCCCCTTTCTGTCACTTGTGTTTCTATCCTGTGCTTAGAAGTGAGCCTGGTAACAGGGGCCTCTCGGCTGGATTGAGAACACAGTAGCACAAGTGCCCCCTCCTTTCAGTTCCTCCTGACCTTTGTATTGAACTTATGATCGCAGGCTCTGTGTTTTCAGTTTGATCTGAGGTTACATACCCGTAGCTACTCTTAAATGTCACTCCAGAACCTCAGGTAAAGAAGGCGGTGAATTATCAAGTTGAATCTCATGGTGTGAGCAACCAGGTTTCTGTGCACTAGGGAATAGTCTCTGGTTAGTTTCTAGATAAGGCTGAATGTGTTGGATTTGTGTTTGAAACACCTGTCTGGATTACGGTATGCCTACCCTGAGACGAAAGCTCTTTGCTAGCTAACACTGTTGCCGTGTGATTTATTGAATGGTTAAATGGCCAAGATCAAGACAACATTGATAAAAAGTGTGGTGGCATCTCAGGTTTTGAAGTCACTTACCCTCTAAGTCTAAAGTAGACCTGTTCTATCTAAAGCAGACATCTACTAGCTTTCTGGAATAAAAGCCCATTGTTCAAGAAAAGGCTGACTTTGGGTAAGATTAGGATGTCTAGAAATCAGAAGAATCATAGAATCATAGAATGGTCAGAGTTGGAAGGGACCTTAAAGATCATCAAGTTCTAACCCCCCTGCCCTGGGCAGGGACACCTCTCCCTAGAGCAGGTTGCTCCAAGCCCCATCCAGCCTGGCCTTAAACACTTCCAGGGATGGGGCATCAACAACTTCCCTGGGCAACCTGTTCCAGTGCCTCACCACCCTCACAGGAAAGNTTTTTTTTTTTTTTTGGTGAGAATTTGTCATTATTTCTTTTTTCTTGTTTGCTGTGGGTTTTGTTCTTAATGATAGACCCAGGTGCCAACAGCAAATGATTTGCATAGCTTATTATGGAGCTTGATCAGCATCACAGATGTTACTGCAGTTCTGGAGCACTCTAGCTTACGCCAAACTTGCTGGTTTGAAATCAGTACGGTGCACAGATCCTATTGCTGATATCTCTAAGGAAGCTATCCCAAGAAATCTTAGGAAATAGCTTCTTCTGTTCTTCCCCTGGTGGTGTCTGTTCCTTTCCTTACACTTGCATTGTTTCAGGAATCTTCCCCAGCAGAGAATGGACTGTATTGCAGCAGAAGCAGTGCTGGGTATGTGACTTGTGTAATACAAGCCTCTTCCATCAATATCTGGCTCAACAACTTGAGTCAGGTTTCATATTGTGTACAGTCATTAATGGGTACTGGAGTCCAACCTGATTAATCCAGTATAAATCAGTGTAGATTAAAAAACTCAAGAATTCAACTTCAGTTGAATTGAATTGATTGTTCTTGTATGGTCATGACCTGCGTGAATTTTTGTTCCCTTAAAATGCTGGTTGGTATTTTGTATACACAAATTCTAGTGGGGGGAAAAAAAAGGTGCAGTAGCTACTTAGCGATTTCTTGCATCTCTAAATAAATGTTGTCGCCTTAATAAACTTGATGGCTTCTCATGCTTTTACATAAGGAACTAGTAAAAATCGTGTCAACACTGTCTGTTTAAGGCACAATGTTACACTGTAACCTTTTGAATACTGGGAAATTTCATGTAAAGCAAGAACATCTTGACAGGGTATAACTCCACATTTATTCAAAATAAAGTGATCATTTATTAAGAAAACAATGTCTGCTGGTGGTAACCCCGTTCTGATTTTCTAAATTAGCCCTTCTCCAAAACAGGCTCATTATCTAGGAAATGACTGCTGCTAGTAGAGTATCTGAGGAAAACAGGCACAACCAGCAGTAAGAATATTATTATTATAGCAGCTCCTGGTAGTGCTGCTACCATTAAGGTTCTGTCAGAATTGTCATGGGAAGACTCCTCTTTTTTTATTTTTATTTTTATTTTTACATGACTATAAAAATTTGGGCTGTATATGAAACTTGTATTTAAGGTCTGAGGCTGGCAGCATGTGTTTGCTTTGAGCAGGTCTTGAAAAATAACTTGATACCACAGAAGTAGATGTTCTTTGATTCCTACAATCATTTAAGGCATGGATTTTGAGCTACCTGGATTTTTCTTTTATGAAACAGAAGGTGATTATAGTACATTAAATCTACCCATTTTATAGTTTTCCTTTCTGTTTGATCTCTGCCTGTCTTTCTCAACTTCCTCTCACAAACTGGGATTCTATTAGTGACAGAAGGCGGGTGCACAGACAGGTTGGTAACAATATGACCCTACTGACATCAACTGGAGTTTACTGTTGACATCACTGGACATCAGGAGTTTACTCTGCTAAGGAAGGTTAGTGCTGATTAATATGAATTTTGAATGACTAAAGTTTTCAAGCTCATAAGCAGCTTGTAGAGCCAATGAAATACACAGCCAAAGTCTTGTTGGTTGTTTATTTATGCAGTTCAGCTGGAATCGGTTAGTGTTTCTTACTATGCTGATTAAAATATTAACCCTATTTGGTAAAAGTAGTGAAATGGTAGCTGTATTCTTAGAAACTGACAAAGACCTTTTGAGAGTCCAGAGTTGCAGCACAGGGAGATCAGCAAAACATGCACCCCCTTTGATCCTGTTGTGTGTGCCGAAGTTCTGTTTGTGACTGGAAAGTGTTCGCTGTTTGTCGGCTCCTTGCTGGCTGATGTGAAATAATTTGGAGGCCTTGGTGCAATACCCACTTGTTGAGTGTCAGTCTTGTTGGGTGAAAAAAGTCCTTGTAATTGGTACTCTAATTAATGTTTTTTGTAAAAAGAAGCAAGGATTGAATGGATCTGAAAACTGATCATCTAAAGTGATGCCTCCAGGGAAGAGGAGCATTGAAAAGAGAGGATTGGGAGTGGGAAGCCACACTGCTGGCTCACATTAAGTCTGCTCTGTGGACAGGCAGCAAGCACACCACCGTCAGTGGTAGCGCTGTTTGCCTGCTTGCTTGATATCTTTATGAAATCTGAATTTGCAATGGATCACTTTCTGAGCCTCTTGCCTTATTTAGCTGGAAATCTCTCCTAACTACTAGCCGAGTAGGTGGATGCCTTTATAGAAAAACAGTCCTGCTCCAGGTATCTCCTGATGTACTTTTTCACAGGGACTGAGTGGGGAGGAAGACTCCTCTTTTGCACTGGGGTGTAGCAGTGCCTGGGAGCAAAGCACTCAGCCACATGTGTATGCATGTGCTCAAGGAGAGGTTTGGGCTCATGGGAAGGAAATTTCCTAACTCATCGCCTTTGTGTGCCGTGCTGCCTGCCCAAACAGTGGGTATTGGCATAGAGGGGAAAAGAGCCTGTGCTTCCGTCCTGCATAGCCTTGTAGTCCATCTATTGCCCAGGATGGCCACATGGCATGGGGCGGAGGAGCCCCATGAGAGGGATGTTTTCCTTACTGGAGTTCGGGGTTGGGAATGGGATAGTGGTGGTGACTCCAGGCTTGGCTGTGTTACATAGAGATGTGCTGTGCAAAACCTTTCTGGAAGTGCGGCCCAGCTCCTACACTTTCTTGTGGAGAACAGGAATTTTGTAGCTATATTAATTCTAATCAGAGGTTCATGCTGTACAGAGCTTTGGTTGCCTGGATGGTGTTTGGTTTGTTCTTGTTCTGCAACAATATCGTGATTCAAGTGCCAGCAAGATGCAAGTTTGTATTTTGTCTAATTATGACCTCCTTAAGTTAATTTTTATGCATCAAAGCTATTTGACATTTGTCAAAACAAATTCGAGTCCCTAGGAGAGATTTTATGACAAAACCACCATTGATCTGACAGCTTGCTCTCTAGGGAAGAAATAGTGTGGCTGGCATTAAAGACTTAATGCTTCCAAAGTTCTTCTTCACTACCAGTCCCAAGGCAGAGTGTCTGGGCCTGGGCGAAGCTGGCTGCCACGGTGGCAGCTGGGAGTTTGACAGTGTTATGAAGAATTGCAACTGTTGATCAGTGGATTGTTACACTGTCGATGACAGCGTTGCAAATTAATTCTGAAATTAACTGAGGGGACATGCAGAGGTCCCACTGTTCCTCTGCAAGGAAGAGGGCAGTGTCGAAATTACCAGTGAAGCAGAGTAAAAATTGCTCTCCGCGTTCTGCCTGGCAGCTGGATGTGAGCGCGTAAAATGCAGTTGTCTGGCGTCCGTGTCCTCCTAGAAAAAACTGAGCCTTAGAGGAGATGACTAATATGAGCTGCTGGGTGGGGGCGGGGATGTTTGGAGTTCTCTCTTGCTTTTATAAATGATTTATTGCACCTAGTGTATCTTAGAGATGAGAAATTTGTAGGCTGATATTTCACTTCTATTCTTAAAATAACCTGTTATTTTGCAAAAGAAAATAATTTCTCACATAGCAGCCTTCTCCTACCCTTTGTCAGATATTATTCAGCCTAGAGTACTTCCAAATACTCCATATTATTTCACCTACGTGTGCAGAATGCGGTCTACTTCAAACCTGAGGTATCATTCAATGGTTTGTAGTAGCCATTAACATATGCTTTTCCCATGGTTTGTGTACTTATTCTAAGCATGTGCCTTTTACAATGCAGAACACAAGAGACTTGTTTTGTAAGATTAATGAAGGTCACCAAAATTCTCAAAAGTATTCTGATAATTAAGGCTTTGTTTATCAAAAACAAGTTATATTAAGAGCAAAAAGATTCATGGTAATTATTCATAATCTTAACAATTCAAGTGTAGCCACCTCATTTGTGCATTTAATTCTTCTTGTTAATGTTTTGCATAAATCTGCATAATTACTTGAGTTGCCTGTTGTAATTTTGACAGCTACTCAGTTCATGTGCACTAAAGTATATCAAAAGCTTGATGTGCTGAATATTTATAATTTTACGTATGTTCTTGGGATAATGTTTTTTCAACAATATTTTTAGTTTTTGTAAAATTGACATGGTATACTTGGAAAGATTGCCAAACATAGGTCTCCATATTAGCACATGATGGAACTAGAGCAACACTTAAAGGTATAGTACTGGGGTTTTGAAGTCTTTTACAGAAAATACATGTGAATATGAATTGTGCACATAACATGTTTTGATAATTTTTTAGTAGGTGTATTAATGGCTTTAATGTGAACACATACTTTTTTTTTTTTAAAGTTTTACAGCATGTTCTTGCATGTGTAAGTACAAGTTGGTGCCTTCATTTTATTCATAGTCTCATACAAAAGAATAATAGTGAAAACCAGAAGCATACCGTTGGTGTTGAAGAGCATTAGCATGGGAAGCTGGCCTTCCTGTTATACACTCGGCACTGTATGGCTCCCACAGGGCTTGGGAAGCTCTGAGAACTATCTTCCTGCAATTTAGCAAAACAAAACAGCATCAACAGCAAACAAATCTAACTTTTGGCTTTCTGAATGCTCCTGCACATTAAAATTTTGTGGGTGGTGGAATGGGAGTCCCACTCTTCAGAGAAATGTAACACATACAAAAAGGTTGATAGTGTAGATCAATCGAGTTGTTTCATCCTTTTGACCACAGTTTTGGGGAGGAAAGGAATTTGCGGAGTGAAAAGGTGCTGATGACCCCTTCCACACACAGAATAAATACACCATTTCGTAAGGACAGCAAATGCTGAGGTTATTCATAAATATCATTGTGCTTGTGAATTATAAAAGCATTTGCTAACTAATTACAGCAGTGAGTTTTCAGTGCATCTGATGACTGTCTGGCACAGTGCAGTGCTAATCTTCAGTCGGCTGAAATCACACAAATTATTCAGTCTTTTTACAAATGTTGACAAAATGCTGGTTTGAAAACCTAGTTCAGATCCTTTAAAAGACACTGTCTCAAGTCAGTTTATTTTTGAGAAGATGTGTTGTGCATACTGAAGTTATCAAGTTTTTGACTTAGTTAGGAATAACATTCAAGTATATATGCTCTGGTGTAGAAGTGTGTGCTCGCTATTCAGTCACATTTTGACTTTACTAAAAGAGTGCTGTGTGTTGTAATAACGTGTGCTTATGTTTATTAGCTCTTTCATGCAGAATTTCATGAGTTTGTATGAAAACAGCTTTCTCCAAGACAGATGAAAGGACATTTACTTTAGACATCATAGCATTGTTTCTTAGGAAAGAGATTTGATATGAATGAAATGCTGTTGCCCAACAGGAGAAGAAAATGAATGTATTTAACTAGTATCAAAAAGCAGAAGCAAAATTCTCCTTGGGATGCCGGTGCTCCAGCTGTACAGATTCCTCTGCTGTCACCGAGCATTGATGCTATAGATTAATTTTGAACACTTAAGACATTAGAAATATAGGTTATCTTTCAGCCACAGATCTACTTCAGGGGTGTAACACCATGGGAGGAAGGAGGAAGGTTTAAACTGCTTCTGTTATGCTCAAAATATGCTGGGGGTTGATGTAAAAGGAGGAAAAGTGCAGTTGTCATGCACTGCTATCTTTTACTTTAATAAGCACTCAAATGTAAGTGAAAAATTAGAAGGTTGCTGTATTTAGAAATAGCTGGAGCCATACACTCAATGTATGTTGCACACAGTGGGGAATGAGCATTAAAAATGAGGGGGGAAAACCCATCTCCTTTGCAGCTATATTCATTAATTAAAAGAAGTTTGTTAAACTAAATTTGGAAAGGAAAAAAAAAAAAAGGAAAAAAAAAACAACACTTCTTTAATTGTGTTTACCCAAAAGCCTTTTCTTCCTAATTTAAATAGCATAAACATCTGGACTAAAGCAATATTAGAATCATGGCAGTAGTCAAGCAAATCTTGTGGAAAATAATGAAATTAGATCCCTGGTGTTGTGACAGAGTAAGGGCAGGATACATCAGTTCGATGTTAATAAAATTTCCATGAATGACTGAATACAATTAAGAAATTGTCAGTTGCGGCAATGAACTTTTGTAGCTCATAGATGTTTGCATCATTTGATTATGCTGGCAATTTAAAATTGTTTGTTAGTGTCTGTGTTGGGATATTAATTATGACCTTTATTACAGCCCACAATTAAACTAGTCATATAGCAACAAGCAGCCTGTGTTGTGGTAGTAAAGGATCTGAACTGTTTAGAATAGGGTCTTGGTATCTTCAGACCATTCACTGATCATCCAAATTGGAAATTATTTGAAATTATCCAATACTTTAAAAAAACAATTCAGCTGGGTTGAGTAATCCCTTTAATAAAGAAATTTTGGTTTAATAGTGTTTTAACAGTTTTAATTGCTAACAACATCTGTAAAACTGTTTTTAAAAAAGGAGAGAGAAAGCATTTTTAACTGTGACTCCAAGATAAGCTTTCTCCTATTTCAGGAAGAGAAAACAATTATTCATTGGTTAATTAGCTGTAAACAACTTTTTAAAGACACATCCATTATATATGTAATTATTTGAAAAAAGCTTTAATGTTATTTGTGCTAATGCATAATTATTAGTACTTGCTAAAAGGATTAACAGTATTTAGATGACCACTATTGTGGGGAAATATCAGAGTGGAGAGATGAGATTAGCATCAAGAAGGAATGTGTAGGGATGAATCAAGCGTGTGCCTGTACCCCTTTAGCAGTGACAATGAACAAATCACACGTTCAGAAACAAAGCATTGCAAACTGAAACCATGCTCTTTTTCATCTTTAATATTTCTGTGATATGTGAAGAAAATATATCACCGCCAAAGTATTTCTGTACTCAGTGGAATACAGAGTTCCTGTGATTTTTTTTTTTTTAATTCTTTATTTTTTTTTTTTAAACTCCCAGGGCACATTGTTTTTTTTTTTTTTTTTTTTTTTTTTTTCTTTTTTTTTTTTTAGAACCGTGTACTCCCTTTATTATTGCATAGCTGAGTGGCAACTTTACACTGCCCTCAGAATATCCATTTACTAACTGTTATACCTAATTTACTAAGAAGATGTGAAGTCAGAGTGATACCTATTTAGGCTTTTGTAATGTGTTGACTAGAACAACGTTTTAGTCATTAGCAAGTGAATGAAAGGAATAGTATTGTAAACGCTTAAATATTTTTAACATAGATCAAGGGAAGCTGTAACATTTGTCCTAACACGTTGCAAATTCCAGCTAAGACATCACAGAAGCATGCCTGAAATGTGTGTTGATTTATATCTCTGTTTATCAAAAAAAGGTTTGACTGTATATACTAAAATTGTAGTGAAAGAGGCAAATCAGGGCCACATCAAGAAGAATTTAAGCATCTGACTGACCTAATTCTGACACAGCCATAGTTGTGTTGTGCTTAAACTGTTATCCTGGACATATCTAACAGAATAATTTATGTTAAACAGCGACCTGATATTTAATGTGCCAAGTCCCCGTATTTTTGTGGAGTTACAATTTTTCAGAGCCATTTGTGTAAGTGGCTAGCCACGGAAGCGTGATAAATGGTGTCACAGGAGCGCTACAGATTCCCCCGAAAGGTCCATGAATGTGCTTTAGCCCTGACCTGGAAGGATCAACCCGAGCAGTGGGAGATTTGTTCAATCTCCATGAATTTGGCTGCTTTTCAGATGCTGCCAGTAATGATGCTAATTGCTGGCATTTGTGGTGGTCGGGTTTTCAGTACAGGCACCTGTACCGTGTCAGGATTTCTGATCTTTTAAACAAGAAAACAGCTCTCAGTTCTCTTTTATGAAACTGGAGGAACAGTGTTTGACAGCTCTGAAGGAATGCCACGGGTGATTTTAGCATTTCAGTTCATCGGATATTTTTAGTTCTCTGGAGTATATTAAGGAGAAATTGTGCACTTTCATTTGTATGATTTCTTTAAAGCAATCATTACGTGGATGCATTTGAGGGATTGAATTTTTGTAACTGTTTTAGTTGACAAATTATTGCATTTTAAAAGATTTGTGTGTTTAAGCATAGATGATTATTTAGAAGGTTTGGTTGCTGCAAATTGGAAGCCTTGTAGCTCAGTTTACTGATTTATTTTGTGATCTGTGACTAAACTGAGTAAAAATGCAAATAGCACAAGGCCTTTACATTTTATCACTGGATCAGTTTCCTGATGAGGGGATCATAGGCACTAAACAGTTCGACGCTCTTGTGATTTCCAAGTAGTCAGACAGTAAAAGTGTCTACAGTGAAGACTACAGGAAAGCTCACGTGAACAGACGTTTTAATGGAATTCAGTATTTATTTGTTTCTGACTTGGAATGCAGAAGAGTTTATTGTCCATTGTAAGGACAGTATTTTTTTCTCGCATCAGATGTGACAATGAGCATCATGTTGTGTTGCGGCATGCTCGTGTGTTAGGAGGAAGCAACTGGTAAAGTTAGAAAGAGGAAACGAGAGCTTAAATGGGTGTTGTTGTTTTGTTTTGATTACATGTCTTTTCAGAGAACATTAAAAAAAATTATAATCTTTTACTACCATCATTTTTATTTTTAACTGATGTTTCCCCCATGGTTTTAGAGGGTTTTGCTTGTTTGTTTAGAAGTATTACAGGTGTTTGTTTGCTACTTATTTGCAAGTCAGTCTTAGCAGTGATGTCTACACCGTTTTGTAGCCAGTGCTAGGCACAATCTTTCTCCTAGTAAAACCAGATGAAGTTGTGTTCTTGCCTCCTAAGGAAACAGGTTTGGGTCTATTAATACCTGGTTTTGCAGATCCAGCAGAGGGAGCAGAAGTCCACTGATGGGGCTGCTTTGGACGAAACATTTGGGGTGGCAGATGGGTTGGCAAAAATTGCTTGTGGAGGTGGGGAACTGCATGAATCATTCCCCCCATATTCTGAGAAAACTGCTCAATTAAAACACTAAAGATTGCTCTGTAGTTCAGTAATTTTTCATATTGTGGAATTTCATTTTTTCTTTAAACTCTCCATGAGTTGGTACCGTATCGTAACAGTTCACTAAAACTATTTCCAGCTTTAGCACAACTGTAGTGATCCCAGTTAGCCAGCAGATAATTGTTTTACTAGGGAGTAACACCCAGTCATGTCTTTGTGTATCAACTCCCCTGCCATTTTGCTCTGTGTATGAATACACATCAGAAGAGTTGACTAAACTGGTTTTGTATGTGACGTATATAAACATCCGCCTTCACTTTGTGTCCATACCAGCAGCAGTTCTGCTAGTTTGTGCAACTAGGGTTTGTAGTCATTGGGTCACTCTTCAACAGATTACAATTTAAGGGGAGTCAAATTTAGAGCTGGACTATGAGAAACTGCCCCTTAAAAAAAAAAAAAATCAAAAAAAAGAGAGAGAGACATTAGGTGTAGTGCTCCAGTGTTACTTCAGGGTAGGTGTGAATGATGCATATCCATTATTAGTTCGTGTTGTTACTTCTTTAAAAGTGGTAACAGTGCATAATAGCAGAAACAGGCGATGTGGAGCTTGCTGCTAAGGATGGCAGCAGCTGGATTTTGTGGCAGAATCACAGCCACAAAAGAACTCATCCCAAGATAAGCAGTAAAAAAGCAAAAATTATTCTCAACTGGTTTGCTGCAGTGTGAGGCTGCACCTAACCCCCCAAACCACCCAGCAAGTATTTGCTGGCTTGGCTTATGTGTTTCCTCATTCACTTTGTCTTTGATTGGTTTGAGGCATAGGCTCGATCTTCCTTTCATGAATTGAGGCTCACTTGAGATGACATCCAAGCAAGCCACTAGTGTTTCTGGTAAAAAGGTCTGTCCAAAGTTCAGAGGCAATTGGCATGAAATATTTGCGCAAATTCAATACCACAGTTTGAGTTGCTTTAGGTATCTGCATGTGTGGATTTATGTGTGTCTACATTCACGGAATTAAAAATACTGAATGTTAAATCTATATGAATGGCTTTCCGATTTGCTCACCAAGGCTGCTTTATGAGAGTATTTTCAGAATACGTGTTTTTTCGGGAAGTGGAGTGATGACTCTGTATCTTGTGAACTAAAACTCATAGGAAACTCAAGTGAATCTCATGGACGACACCTGTCATGAACATTAAATAAGCTAGATTTAGAGTTCTTACATGTTTTCTGTTGACCGGACCTGAAGATTGTGTAGACATCATGTTTCCAAATCTTTCTCTGGAATTTTGAAGGCTAAAAATTAAATTTTTACATGCAAATCTAGATATTTTTTTTAAAAGAAAAAATTTTGAAAAACCAGGGTATTAAAAGCTATCCAGATATTGTGAGGATGAATTTTAAGAGTTGCAACATGGCTGCTGCTCAGTGTAGAAGACAGACCTGTGAAAGGAGAGTTGTGTGCAGCCAGAGGTTTATGTAGCCCAGAGAACAGAGCAGTATTGTACAAGTTTAGAAAACAGGAGTTTGTGAGAAAGTATCAAAGGTTGGAGGTAAAGTAACCAGCTCAATGGAAAACAATTTTCTTCAATGAGTATTTTTGCATTATAAACAGTTCTGGGTTTAGAAATTTAATTTTAAGAAATATTTTAGATTCTAACTCATTTAGTATCTTAAGAAATGAAAAGAAAATGACTGCTTGGTTTTATTATTTTCTTATCTTGCCTTACCCCACCTCTCATGTCAGGCAAGTGTGATAGTGAAAAAAAAGAAGGGCAATTGGGGAATAGGAGGTTGTAGATCCAACGTATCTTAGTTGCTGAAGGCAGCTTTCTTTTTTTCAGATGAATTAATTCAAAGATAATATCTACTTCTCCCTAGGAAAAAAAACAAAAAACAAAAGACCCCAAACTGTCCAAAACCATATTCCTGCACATATGAAAAGGTTCAAACTTTCCCCAAAGTAACTTTTTTATTTAGAAGATGATTGCCCTGGCTTGGCCGCCTTTGTTGACAAGTAGAAGCAGGATTTAGCTTTGATTAAGCAGTAAACCTTATAGCCGGACATAAACCTGGCTCCTTACAAGAGAAGATCTCCTAGAGATAACTCTATTTCCCACCTCACAACAGGTAGGATTTTGTAAAGATACTTGAGTTTCCTGACTCTATGGACTAAAATCTTATGCAGGCCAGAACTGTATTTGCTTCCCCTTTCTATCTTACCTCTTCCAGTTATCCAAATGAGAAAATCCTATGCATCATTAACTCCTGCACACCACCTCCCTGCAGTGCTTCTTGCCTCCTAAACCCTCCCTTGTCTGTTGGGAGAGAGGAAGGGAGGGACATGTGGAGGTACAAATCTAGAAGACGCTGTGCCTGTTTTCAGTAGGTACCAAAATCCGCATGCAAAGTCAGGTGGTAAATTGAGTTCATTTGAGGTGCTGAACTGAAATTTGGTCTTTCTTGGGACTGTATAATTGTTGTGAAAAGGAAAGAGAGAGGCAAAAGTGCTTGTAGAAAGCTTAAGGAGACTGGAGGCTTTCCAGGAGTTTTAGTATCTTTGGAGCAGGTTGCATTTTACCACCTGGCTAAAGGGAGAACTGGATGCAATGGCAGGGAGATTGTTGGAAAGGTGGATGGATGACTGTTACAACACGAGGTTTCATGGTTTTCTGTTACTCGGTGTTGATGGCTTTTTCCTGATTAAAGGAACAAAGGCGATCCCAACATAACAACAACAAACTAAAATAGAACAAAATCCTCCAAGTCTACACATTAATGGAAAGAATCAGAGAATGGAAAATGAAACAAAAGTAGGATATTCAGAATGCAATTTACAACATTTCTGGCAAGATGCTGTGGCTTTTTTAACTCCATCTGAAGATGGAGTTGTCAGCCTTAACTTTGATTTTTCTTGCTTTTAGCAGTTTGCATTTAAACATTAATGTTATGAAAATAGCTTTTTATCCATGTGTATTAAGGGTTTGTTTGCCAAAGTCTCTGCTCCCAAATGCGTGAATTTCAGCAGCTAGCAAACATCAAAGCAAGGAGATTTTTCAGCTCAAAAAGTTATCTTCAAAATTGAAGATTAGTCTTTCACTGTATACTTTTTGAATTATTATGAATAATTATTAGAATCTATAATAAACACTTAGTCTCTCTTTATTGTTCTATTATACTGAAAGAGATATGCCTTGATTATATAATTTTAATTAACTCTTGCTGTGTTTTACTGAAGTTCAAAGCATTAAGCATTGTTTGTGTAAGCACCGTGACATTCAGGTTGCCTGAAAGAAGTAAATAAAACTGTAGGTCAGACTGTATTAATGTGTCTTTCTAGCTATTATTACATCCACTTTTGAATAACATTTATTCTGTAATTGATGGTTGTCAGCCTATAATTTCCATAGTTATGTTCTGAACACTTGAAGCTTTCCCTAATTTTTGTAGCGTTTACACCATATATAGTCAAAGATTAAAGTAAAATGGAAAAATGAGTTACCACTTTTATTTCACCAGCTTAATATTTCTTTCTTGAGGGGAGTCACTGCAGTTATTTGCCAAGTTCGTGAATCTTTAATAATCTTTTAGGTTCAATTTTCTGCCCTTTACTTTTCTCCATTTCATATTTACCTTATTCTTTGTGGTCATCCCATCTAATCTGTATGCCTGTGTCTACCTAATCAGCCGATTATATCCATGTATCATTTTCTTTAATGATTTTATTATTGAAACGACACTTAGCATTTGCTACTTAAGCATACATTACAAAAGCTTAATTCTCCCATTAGTGGATCAAACTTCCATTCTGTTTCCATGTTCAGACTCCTTCATGAGTTAAGCAAGCCTTGTTGAATGTTGTCCAAGGGCTGTAATGCAGATCTTCTTCTTTTTCTAAAAATCTTTATTAGTGAGGGGAAGCCACTGTACAGATCTGGGTCACTTATTGTACTCCAGCATTGACTAGAGGTTCTGGTTGGTGAAGATGCAAAATTTCCTTTCACTATGCAACATGAATTTTGTATTTAAGGCCTTGCTTCTGCAAAGAAAACGTAGAAATTCAACTTTTCACCCACTTCTGCTGCCCATAATGAACTGCATTTTTTTTAGAAGCTTCTATGGCTTTTCTCTATCCACTTTATGTCCAACTTTACCACATCGACTTCGCTTTGTTTCAACTTCCTTCAACAAAACAATTGACGTAGGAGAAGTGTATAGCTAACAAGAACATCTCTCAAATGACATCCATTCTTACCCTCCCCTTTCTTGAGCTTTTCCAGGTATTTAACATCCCTGTAAGAGTGTGCCTGCCCTTTGCCTTTGTGCTCTTCTTCCCATATTGGCTTCTGTCTACACACCTGTTGTGCAGCGTTTCTAGAACTTGGCTGCTTCATTCCTACCCCAGACTGCCTTGTTTCCCAAAGGTTTTCACCCTTGTTTTCTAGAACTTCTATTAAATTTCCTGTAAGATGATGTGGATTTGCTCCATCTCTTTTCCTTTTCCTCCTATTCATCCTCATGTCACGATATAATCATGTATCTGACCTGGCATGACTGTGTACTGTAGCACTTGTAGTTTTTCTCAGGACAAGTCATGATGTGATGCTATGTCTCTGTATCAGGCTACATCAACATTTGCTCACATGATTTCATATTTCTCCATACCTCTCAGTGTCTTTATTCTGTGCATGTTTTCAAATTACTTCAGTGTTAACTTCTTCTTGGTTTTATGCTACAAGCCCTCTGGGTTTGGGAAGTGCCTGACAAATCTGCTGTTACAAAATATTCTGAATAAAAAGACTAGTTTTCTGGCATTGAATAGTTGAAATTTTTTTTTTTTAATTTTTTTTTTAGACCAAGCTTGTGGTTTGCTTAAAAGAGATTGTTAAAGAGAATTCCATTGTGTTTCTCTAGTGAAGCATAGCTATCCAGTTAAATATGTTGTACAGGCACTGAATAGTCTAACACTTAAGGGATGTTGAATTTTATTTTGGACACGTTTTTGTATTTCTTTATTGTGGCAGAGGCTTTATGGTGATAGAGTGGTAGGGAACTGAAGTGACTGGTTACATGCTATGGGTAACAGAGTGCAGTTAAGTTCCTTGGTATTATACTCTCCTCCCCCCCTTCCTTTTATAAGCTCGATAGGCTGCAGTTAAAGTTCATTGAATTGTCTTTGTTGTGGGAAGAATTCAAGTACTAGGTCAAATTAAAAACTGACATCACTGTTATGTCTGTACTTGTATAGTGCTTTCCTCTCCTACAGAAAGCTAAATACCTATTTGCATATTTTGGATTATGAAACCAAAGAATAAAAAAGCAAAGGGGACAATTTTTACTAGTTCATAATGAATTGATGCTGAATAGCAAACTTCATTATTCCTGGATGAATCTGTTAAATGAAACAGGCGAGCCTTCCTCTCTTTGTCCTTTATTTAAGAAAATGGTGTGATCTCAGGAGAACATCTTTAACTAAGAGAGCATAAGTGCACAGAATGACAGTTACAAATAACTTCATACAACAGACAGACAAATTGTGCTGATTGTATGTATAAAAAAAAAAAAAAAGAAAAGAAAAGAAAAAAGAAAAAAAAATCCTGGCCTAAAAGACTACAGTAAATCACGAAAGTGATCTCAAGTGAACAGAGATAGATTTCTGGAATACGGTGTGCAATGAAACCACTGACCTCTTATACAAGGGTTCATGTCTTTTTCTACAGAAACAGATGGGTAATAGCATAATGCTGAAATCATGCTCTACATAATATGGACCTAGTGATTGCAGACCTGATTGCTTGCCATATGGTTGCTGAAGGGTTGAAGAGAAAATGGGATGATATGCAAACCCTTAAAAGCAACATTTTTATTGAATGGCCATTACATTAAAACCGAAACTCTGCAAATGAAGGGAAGAACTGTGGTGAATAATGATGAAATAACAAAACAATAAAAGAAGAAACACAATAGCATGTATTTGTTTTCAATATGCAAAAGAATGCTCCTCTCTTTTTTTGTCGTTTTGCCTTGTGTTATGAGCGTTCTGTGGAAAGTTGGTGGGACATTACTGCCTGGAGGGCACAAATATAGTATAGTGGAGCATTGCAGTATTCACTAGGTCAGACAGAAAAAGGAAATAATCACTTGTCTCAAAGGAAAAGCTTCTGAGTTAAACGCTAACTAAAATATGCAACTTGCATGCATGAACCACATTACTGACAGGGTGGTGGAAAGCCTTCATGAGACTTGCTTTTTCAAGACAGACTTCTACAACCTGTTTACTGTCTCCCTCTTGAAAAAAAAAGCTGCTTTTCTCACAGATATTTTCTTTTTTCCCTCGGAACTTCCTTATTACTGGTAAATAGCCAGCCATCTTTAGATTGACGTCTGTCAGTAAGTTACTCAGTGTAGTTAGAGGAAATGCAAAGAGCTAGTCTGTAAGTGCTCACTTACTAATGTGTTCTTGTCTAGAAGAGGCAAACTTCATAGGAAGAATTTTATACCTGGTACTCAGCAGTGGGGCCACAGCTTCGTGGCCATGCCTACTTGCATGCTGAGGAGAAGTGCGTAGGAAAGTGTGCCATGGTGAGAATGATGGCAAGTTTTTGAAGCTGAGACAGAAGAGGAGACTGAAACCCTGGTTTTCCGCACTTTCATTATGCAGTGTTTGAATGGCAGGCCCAGTATATAGCCTCTTTTGAGGCTTGCTCTCTCTTTTGCCATCATGGATTCCTATAAGGAAGAAACCCCGTGGATGAAAGCTATATATTCAACTCAGTCTGGAGTCAGATAATGTAAGCCACTAGAATCTGACTGGATGTTGCCTCCTCTGCAGGCTTGGTCATGCAGAAACATACAGGTGGCTGATTGCTTAGTACGGAGTGGACCTTACTGGTTTTTAAGTCAAAAGATGCCAAAAAGCATACTTATGTTTGTAATATGAGATTAAAGCCTTCCACCACGATGTATCCTTCTTCTGTCAGGTGATGCTCCTTGCTCTGCAAGGCATGTCCAATCTCTGCTCTCTAGCACACAGACATGTTTAGAAAGGGATAGGTAAGAGGTTACCAGTTCATTTACAAGTACAACATTCTGTCATGCTATGTGGCTATACTGCCTCACATGTGGGTGCCACAAGAAATAAATCTCTATTCTGTTGCCCTCTCTACACCATGGTGCTTAAGAGATTCCAAGATCAAGATTGGATAATATAGCTATCTCTAATTAATCACTACTAAATACGGACTTCCTTAGCTTTACAGGCTTGTCTGATGCATCCCATAAATCAAAACTTCTTTGAATGCAAGAATAAAAAATATTTATTTGAAGAATTATTTTCAAAGAGAAAATTTTCATGTATGTGAAACTCAGGATCGTCCTCAGGATTGTTAGGCTTTTCATCGGCTGCCCACCTCACTTTTATTTCATTTGGAGGTCTGAAGACATATGACAAGCAGCATATTCCAGTATTTAAGCCATTTTAAGTATGGTGAAACAGATTTTCATATGATGAGAAGAGATTTCCTCCAGCCTATAAAATTGATTCTCATACTTCTTGACTAGTGACATGCCAGCTGTGTGGCAGCAATAAGTTTTGCATAACTTTTAAGAGCCCATGCTGACCTACTTAACAGGCATCCACTGCTACATAATGTATTTAGGTCAAGTATTGTGTTTGAGCTTATCATCAATCTTGTAATAGTCCAGCTCACTGTGAAAGCCACAGGTACATGATTGATGCAAACATTCTATAGGATAGAAAATATTCTTGTCATTTTCTTAAAGGGAGGCCTATCATTTTGGTGTTATTATTTGTTATTTTTATTGGAGAAGCACCAAGGATTGCCAATCACAGCCTCCCACCCCCAACCTGTGCTATTGCACCAGTTTTGTCTCCCTATGTTACCTAGTTAAAAGGATGTCCAAAACCATCTGTAAAAAGTGATTTTTATTTCTTCAAACATTTGGGCTAGACAGTACACATGGCAGTTTAAAATCTGTATTTTTACTGTGACAGGTTACTAACTGTTTCTTACTGTCAAAATAATAAAACTGGCAATTTTACATCCTTGTATGCAAATATAGAAGAAGTCCCTTTCAAATAGCTGGGAATCATCCTTTTGCTTGCTGATGCTAGTATTTAAAATAGCTGTGTTTTGCAACATTTACACTGCATGCATTTAGGGAGATCCTGTGGCTTTGTTGGTCTGGCTGTGCAGCACTACAAAGTGCAAACCAGATCACTAGACACAGACGCGCGCACCCTGTCTCCTGCTTGTTGGTTTTGGGTGGGTGGGAAAGACTAGTTTCTGCATATGACTGAAGAACTGGGCTAAGCAATCTTTTTTTTCAGAAGCACTATGCTTCCTTTCTTTTGTTTCTACCATAGTTGCAGTTGGTGTTTTAGCCCACACTTTGGGGAGAC
Source organism: Thinocorus orbignyianus (assembly GCA_013400375.1). Lineage (NCBI taxonomy): Eukaryota > Metazoa > Chordata > Aves > Ciconiiformes > Thinocoridae > Thinocorus > Thinocorus orbignyianus. The sequence goes on along the minus strand of VXBW01003910.1, from coordinate 104,075 downwards.
TGCTAAAGCATGTGTTTTAATAAAGTGATGCCAGCGTACTTAGTCATCCATATAACGTTAGTGAAGTGCGCGTTGGTTCGTGCAGTAAATTGTTGCAAAGTTATATGACATCTTAATGCTCTGACAGGACGTGAAAGACAGGAACACCACTGAAAAGACCAGAAAAGGCCCCTTATAGCTACTGAATAATATATTAGCTTTTAACACTGTGTATACAAGCAAAATGGGATAAGGTATAAAATCAAACAAAATAATTGTTTATATCAGATGTTATATATTTTATCAGCATCAGAAATATACAATCTCACAATATGGTGTGAACTGGTTTTGATATGCTATTTGTTACATCTAAGAGCTGTAAATACCTGCAGTCCAAGTTGGGATCTGCCCTTGGGACTGATAAAATGGTATTTTACTTCTGTGTGATTTGGGAAAAGCTACTGTGGAAGAAACTTGTTGATCTGTTGTGTGGACTTGCAAGGATCATTCCTGGTACCCAAAATGTGCAAATGTGGGGACCTGCCATCAGCTTCTAAAATGTGCAAGTGGGTACCCGCATAAGAATCCTTCTAAGATTGACATATATGGTGCTGTGAATCTGCAAATCTATACTGCGCTTTTTAGCAGCATATCATCATGTATGAACTGGTAAGGAAGAGCTACAACGGCAATCAAATACGCATGATAAAAAGTCCAATTTATACATGGATCCCAGGAGTTTGGCAACTTGTATCCTTTGCTTTCTTTTTAAATGCTGTGCAAACATTATCAGTTCATATGACAAATTAGTTTGTGCTATCTGCTTCTGTATTCCTAACAGAACTTCCATGAAGTTATTTGCTTCTTTATTTAAATACTTTTGGAGAGAAAAAAATAATTGTAATACAGTACCTTTTTCACAAGGCAATACTACTGAGCCTTCGCTCTGAGCTCTCCCACTTTGAGGGTTTTAACGTTACTTTAGTGTGGCTTAATTTATGAGATAGCTGAATTTTTTCAATAGACCTTGCTTCCAGCGTTCTGACTTGTTATATTGAAATATTGTTTTAAAATTGTGGGCTTTAATTTTGGCTAAATAGAGATGCTCAACTCTTTTTTTTTTTTTTTTTATTTGATACTGGATTTTGATGATATCCAGCAATATCTGGTTTGCATTTTCCTGCAATAAATTATAAGATCTTCAAAATTCAGAAAGAATTTTTGTAGTAGAATTTAATTTCAGTAAGAAGTTGTGAGTTCTTTGCCTTAAGTTCACCAATACCAGAGTGAGAATGAGTGGGCAGAAGTGAAATTCCTTCTGTCAAACACAAAGTCGAGGGGGGGGAAATAGGGAGGTGGTTGTATTCAAAATAGAGACTTTAACGTCTGCTTGTACACTAGTTTATTTATACAGAAGACAAGAGGAGTACTTCTTACTAAGGATAACATAAACAAAACGTTTTAGGAAGTATACTTGAAATTACAGTGTTGTTTTAGGTAAATTCAGGAATTATGCAAGAAGAGCAGTCATTCTTTTCAGTTCTCTAAATGTAAACAAATAGGCTATTTGATTTAGGGATAAGGTTGTATTTCCAAAGCTGTTACTGCAGCCGAGAGTCAGGTACATACATTACCTTTTTATGCTCTTTTAAAGGTATCTGTATGGTTGAAAGGAAGGGAGGGAAGAGGACAAAAATTAAAGAATTTAATTCAGATATTATTCTGTAGAGATTGCTGAGTCTTTCATATCATGAGCAGGTACAGAGGCTAAACACAGTGTTGGAAAAGTTGCAAGAGTTACTTGTTTCCTTCATCGTGGAAGTTAATATTTGCTAGGTGTGAGTCCATGGAGCCAGCTCACATAAAGTGAAAAGTGTTCTGATGCCAACAGTCAGTTTGAATGCTCAGACGGTTCCTGAAGGCTCAGATTCCTGTTGCAGATGCCTTTGATTCCAAAATTTGAGGAAATAAAGAAGCAAGCGTATTCTGTCACGTAGGATAGGGTGGGCGTATTTGGAGGGTTTTCTTGATTTTTATTACACCTTTTATCTTTAAATTTCTTAGAAAGTAAGAAGTACCTTCTAATCTCTTAGCTGCCCCTTTCTTTTATATTTAACAATTCAGCAGAATGTCTACTGATCCCTTCTCCAAACATTTTGAAGCACTTCAAGCCATTTCTTGCCATATTGTTATTTATAGCACTTCACTAAATTAAAAAACGCTACTTTTCCCTTGCAGGTATATGCATCATTTATAGTCTGCCTTCATTATATTCTGTACTGTATAAACTCCTGTAGGAGAGCGGTTATGTAATGCTCTTATGTCATTACATTTACATGCATTAAATTCCTGGCAGAACCATATTCACTGTAACAAAAGGTTCATTAGCAGTACAAAAATGCTTAACTTGGGAAACTGCTGGAAGAAGTGAGACACATTTTCAGGCTGATATTGTTGATATGCAATTATATATTATGTACAAAGTTGATCTGGGATTAGCTAATCCCAAATGACAAGTATAAATGTGATAGAAGTTGTTCATTCAAATCTCTTTCTGTAGTCATAACTTTGAATAGAAGTTATCATCATTAAATCTAGAATGTATATAAGGGCGACTCAGTGAAGTTAATAGAGCAGTGCCATTTACACCACATGGGAGCTTTACATAATACTAGCACTTACTTTGCAAACTGCAAATATAGAAAAAAAGTTGCTCGGTACAACTTATTTACATGTGCAACTAGTGCGAAACGAATTTATAGCCTCAGTTCTGTTATGCATTTAAATATGTTCTTTATTCTTCCACCTCCTCTCCCCTGTTGTTGAAGCATAATGGTGGGTGCTTTCAGAGAGAACACCTGGGCACATCATTTTGCAGAATGTCATGGCTCTGCCTGAACCAACTTTAGAAATTGATCATTTTAGTTTTGTTGAAATGGCAGTTAAATAGGAGGAATATATCAAGAGTTAAAACTTCATTACTGGAGAGCAATAAAAATGCATCAAGCCTGGAATATTGTCTAGAAGATCAGATTTCTTGGTTATGTTGACACTTCAAAGAAATATGTTTATTTAAGGAAGAGAAATTTTATATACTGGAATACTACAGTGATAAATTACATTCTACTTAGGCTATCTCTGGTGTTCTAATTTTATTGCCCAACAATGGACTGTTGCTACCCATATAGAAGTCAACTGAAGAAGAAAAACAAAAAAAATCTGCCTTAGCCTTTCTCAATACTTCGGTGGGACTAATGCTAAACAGTGTTTCAAATCTCAAAACATTAATTGTGTTTGTAAGCACCATTTCACTGGATTCTAGCAAGGAAAGATCAGGTATAGAGGTGTGAGAGGAAACACAAAGAAGCTTATCTGGTTGGAGTTTCTGCATAGATGAGAAGCAGGGGACACTGGCTTTCATGAAAAACTGGAAACAGGGATGCTTAGAAGCCTCCAGACTTACTTGTCTCACAACTTTACCTAAATTTAGATATTCTGGCTGTTTTCATAACCTGAAAAGTCTTATGTACAATGCAGATTCTTAAGAATGGCTACCTGGAAAACAATATGCCCAGTTACAACTGAAATTGCAAGGAAGTGTTTTTTAATATATTTAACGAAAAAATCGCTACTTGTTCTCAGTTTTGCAGATGGTTTCCCAGGTTGACTTGTTAAAATGATAAGGAAGGACAAAAGCTCAATTTGGCAGAACAGGAACTCTGTCATTACTCATTCTGAGAGCATCTGTCTTGATTTTGCTCGTCTACTTCTGTGTTTGAGCACTGAATAGTCTGATAGTTTCTTCTGGTTTCAGTTATGGGGGACATTCTTGTGGGATGATGAGGCGTCTACAGCTTGAAGTGCCAGTGCCAAACAATACATACATGCTTTCAGTTGCCATAAGAGAAACAGAAAAGAGAAGTCTTCAAGGATGAAGTGGAAATTTTCCCTTTAATTTTTAGCCTGGCCAGTGTGACCACAAGTACCTTCTATGAAGGACAAGAAAGCAAAAAGCATGGCTTTATAGGAAAAAAACAATATTATTTATTTATAGAGGTGTATTGTAACTTTTATATTGACCCAAACTTGTTTGTTACAATTTAATAAATCGGTGTGGGATTCTACAGGAAAAAAAAAAAATCTAATAGAGGCCATACTCTGCTTTTAAAATGGTTTCCACTAGATGAAGGCTATGTCTTGCATTTACTTTCACTCTCAAGTATCTTTGAGAATGCTTTGTGGAAGCAGGGTGTTTGTAGAAGTTTGATCTTCAGCTATCGATATCTCTTTGAAATAGGTACCAAGGATGCTGGAGGTTCTGAGACGTCTGCTATCAATTGTCACTTTTAAAAAACAAGGAGAGGGATTTAAAGAAAAGTACTTGGCACACCTTACTTCTTTAGTTCTGTTGAGTTGATTAAAAGTGCTGTCTGTGATGTAAATCAAATAAATCAATACTTGCAATCTGCATAACATAAGTGAAATAGGTCTGTGAACCTTAGGTGCCATATACATTTACTATTCTTACTGTTCCAAAATTCTCTCTTCTCTTGTCCTAGTGAAATTTAAGTATTGCTGGGTTAATGATGTATTTCTGTAGAGCAGACAGAAGTAATACAGTGCAATTTGCAAAAATGTGTACTCTGAGAAATACGAATAAAATAAAAAAAAATGTTTGTTGAGGAGGTACCGTGTTCACAGTTTGGCATTCAAACTCCGCATTTCTGCACGAACAGATACGTTTCCATTTTCTGGTTTCAAGCACCTACTTGATTATCTAGATTCAGTATTTGTACATGTTACTGAGATTCAGGCTTGAAAATTATGACTCTTGTTTTTTGCAACTCCCATTTTGAGGAAAAAATGGCTTATTGCATTGTGGGGAAGCAGAGAGCTCTCTTCAAAGGTATATAAATTAATTCTTTTCATTAAAGGAACAGAGAGAGAAAATGTGAAAATCAAATAAATTCAAATATATTTAAAAAGACCGATAAAAGGCAAAAGGAATTGAATGAAAGAGGCAGGAGAAACCTCAGAAGTACATAAGATACTATTAGCTCTTTACTTCGAGCTTTCAGTCTCTGTATTGATGTCGCAGACTGTGTTGCAGTGGTGTGTTCAGTATCCAGGAGCCAAAAGGTCTGAAGGAGTAACAGAGGCAACTTGCTGTGCTACACATACTGCAGGGCAAACCCGCGGTTTCATCCTCAGGTCTGGCAACAGGCACAAAGCATTGCATGTGTGTGGTCATGGTCCATATTGCCACCAGTGTTAAAGCAAATATCCGTACATCTCAGGTGTGATTGGTGACTTGCTGCAGAGGTGGTGCAGTGGCAGATGCTCCCTGATGATTCCGGCTGGGCTGTCTGCAGAGCAGGAGAGCTCTTTTCTCTGCATAGGAAGGCTTTCAGCACATACTTCAAAATCGCTCAACTCTTTTTTGCTGTCTTCTGGAACACAAGGGGAGTGTGATGGGCTGAATGATGAGTGGAGGTGGAGATGTGGTCATGAAGATCTGTCCATGCCATCCTTTTTTGTGACAAATTAATGGATTCTAAAAGACAGTGGAAGCTGTAGCCATCATGGAGGGATTTTATTTTCATTCCCAGCATGGGCAGAGAAGAGCCATACTCGTAGATTTCCTCTGCAGGTGTAAAGAATAAGTCCTGGGCTTTATTTCATCCATATTTAGCCTTAAACTGAGAAAAGCTTAATGTGTAAGATGGCTGAAATTCAGTATACTAAGTGTGTTCAGTGAAAAAATTTCCTTGTACTCAAATTTATTGATGAGCACCACCTTAAGTAGCTTTGCTGTTTCGTTTCACCCTTTTTTTTTTTTTCTGTCAAGAGCAGAACCAAAAATTGGAAAAAAGAAAAAAGTATTAAAAAAGAAGACAAAAGAAAAACAGAAGAGAGGTGTTTATTTCAGGAACTTTAATTTACTTGATTTTGCTTTAAAAAATTAAGCTTTTGCATTAGAAGTATCCTTCTGAGGAAAAAA
>VXBW01003910.1:22239-98081 GCA_013400375.1 Thinocorus orbignyianus | reverse complement strand
AAAGAAAAAAAAGATGTCTGTCTTTCAAAATCCTGAGTGGGAAAAAATTCAGATTTATGTCAGGCAGAACTTACAGATATTTTTAGATACAAGTTTAAAGTGCTCTGCATAAAAAACAGACGCCTTTTTAAAAAGTTTTTGGGGTTTCTTTCTTTGTGACTTGACGAGATGGTTTGCTCATGTCAATAGTCTTTTCATCACTCAAAAGACATTGGAATAAAAAATGTCAGTACTTCCAGTCTTTTGATCTAGCTCCCTAAAGCATTGTTACAGCAGGAATAGATGGGATTATTATAACTTTTCAGTTGGACGAATTTGTGGTTTTAATCCAGAGCGATTTGGAGCATGAAGCCACTTTGGGTAGGGTGCTGGCAGGACCTGGAGGTGTCTGAGACACTCCTTCGTTGGGCTGTCCCCACTCGGCATAGCGCCATTTCCTGACCTGCTCTTTGAACAGGCATTTTCAGGATGGGGAGCCTGCCTTCTATTGAAGATTTGACTCAGGAAGCCCCTCCAGAGCAAGCTTACGGGTACTTCTCTGCCAGAGGTCCAGCACTTGGACACTGCAGCGTGGTGATTTAGCACTATGAAGTCAGGGCCTGGTGTGACACACCTGTACTGCCCCTGCACACCAAAGATCTGTGTTTTGTGTTTGGGTTCTCGAGGTGCACTGTATCTTTGTAATGCAAGTTATGGCTGTCAGTTATTGACTTTCGCATTACTGAAGTGGAGAGGGTTTTATCCTAAACCTCCTACTTTCCTGTCTTATTGAATTAGTGGGGTTTTTTGAGTGTATATCTGCATGTTAACCATGTAATGTTTTTTTCACGGCAGGGGAGTAATTTCCTAATTCATTTCTCCTGCCGAACGTTCTTCACTCTAGTTATAAAAGAAATACAATGGGGTTTAGTTTTTTGGTTTTAAATGCCCTGTAAACCTTGAATTGGAAGAATAAAGTGGTTAATATATAGGGTTATCCTCTCCTGAATATTTCTGTAAACCCTGATCAAAAAAGCTGTAGGGAATATTTTCTGTAGAATTGCAATTTAGCAGGAAAAGAAAGTATGTCATTAAAACCAAATCCTGGTATTTGTACAGAGTTTGGTTTTGTATATGTGTATATGTCTATTAAAAAAAAATGTTTAAATGGATTACTTGTTTTATATAAATTATAATCTACACTTCAGAGCAAGCACTTTCTGTATGATTTGTTTTGTATATAATGTAATGATTACAAACAGCTTAAGCATCCAATCAAGATGAATCAGGTGTAGGACCTCAAGACAGAAGATTTCTGTAAGCAGTGGCATAACTAGATTTGTGTTTTTCTCCATGCCTATTTCAGGAGGAAAAGAATGTTTTATGACTCTAAAAGAAGTTGACTAGCACTAGGAGAGCCTCTGGAAACACAGGTTGAAATCCCCATTGAAACTGGTGGGAGTTTTGTTACTGACTTAGTGGATTTAGAATTTCACTGTAAGGATTTTTAGATGCTTTTAAAAACAAAAGGTGACCTATTTAATACTAACCCAAAACATTCACTGCATAGCTTCTGTCCTGCTTAAATTCAGACCTGCAAGTGTCTAAACCGAAAGGAGAACTGTAGGAAAGTAAAATTATGTATTTCAAGTAGGAAAGGAACTTGAGATCTTTACACATCTTGCTCTTGGTAGTTATTCTTGGTAGCAGAAGTGACTGAGCTGGAGTTGTTATGATCCATAGCACTTTGTAAGGAGAAGGGGAATCAAAGAGAGAAACTAGTGCACTTAGCAAATGCTTTCAGAAGGTATGTGGCACAAATGACTGAGGCTCCCCAAATGAATTTGCGATGCAGCATAATCATTGCTGCTGGGTCTTTTTGAAGGGGAGTTTAAAAAAAATCCACCGTTGGATGGATTTAAGGCTCCAATTCTTGTCAGTGAGAAAGCAAACCCAGGATTTAGTCAAATTTCTGCCACAGTCTCACTCGAACATATGATACTGNTTTCTTTGTTTGTTTTTTGTTTTGCAATATTTCTGGAAAACAGGAAAACATAAAGAAATACATTAAGATTTTGAATTGCAGAACAGGGAAATGAAATCAGTTTGTCACAGAAGATTTTTTTTTATTGACATCTTCAGTTTGTTTTGATGTCTGTAATTAAATCGCTAATTATGTGTTTCTGTTGCAGTGGTCATGCTTTTATTACATAATTGCTACAAGTTTTTCTCTCACCACTAACAATATTTGTTTAACCTTAGTGCATGCTAGTTACATACTTCATAATGTAAAAGCTTAGAAATAGAGTTATTGACTGTTATGATTAACTAAATCAGAGGGGTTCAAAGTTCTTTGCCATAAATTAAATGTGTTTTGTGGCAAAGGATCAAAGATAATTAAAGGATGAAGCAATTGCAGTCATTAAACAATAAATATTATTTCAACACCGATTGAAGAAAATAAAAAATAAAAAAACTGGGAAAACTGATGGCTTTTTAAAGGAGGGGGAAAAAGGTTTAGCCTAGGGTAATAAAATAATTTAAAAAAATTATTTGTACTCAGATCTTTTAAGCTTGCTTCTGTGTTTTCTCAAAAAGCATTTGATTAGGTGAGATGCAATTCAGTCACCTTCTCTTTTATTTTTTCCCTTTTGAGTTTAGGCATAATTTTTGTCAGTATATTTCAATGTATTCATTAATTTTTCTCATTTGTTTATTTTATGCAAACCATAAGAGACATTTTTTCCTCAGTGCAGATTGCCTCTTTATTTTATTTTGAAATATTTGTATATTTATTTCATTAAATGAGATAATGCTTTTTCTTATTAACATAATTTCCAGTACATTAAACATATTTCTCCACAGACAGAAGAGAGGAATCAGATTAAATGACAGTTAAATCACTTGCAGCAATTTCAACTGTTAAAAGAAATAAGTGTCTCTGTTTTCTTTGTGATCAGAAGATGTGCTGTAAAGGGAAATGAAATACTAAAGAAAGGAGGGAAAACATAAAGAAATAATGACTGACTTATTGCAGTAATGCCACTGAGAGAAGAAAAACTCACTACAAATAAAAGGAAAAATAATATAGTGGTTTTGAAAGTTAGGAAAATTCATTTCTTATTGATGAGATCAGTGTAAGTCTAATACTAAGTAAACTGCAGGAGAAAAGAAAAAGCACACCAAACCCCAAATAATGCCATAAACTATGGATGATAAAAGAAGAAATAAATACTGTGCGTTTGGAGGGCTATTACTCTAAATGCCTTTAATTTTTAAATAATGTATTTTTTATCATATTTAGAGAAGGGAGGGGAGAAGCAATTATTTCTTGGTAAAGTAACCGTGCACCCCTGCTAATATCTTTGCTAAACTGGTTCACAAATGCCCACGTGTCCTTACGGCAGCTCTGTAGTGTTTTCTTGAGCAGGCATGGGGTTACACAAAGTGGAAGATTATCTTTTTATTAACTCCTATTATAAGATGTTCCAGAATTATTATAATAATAAATGTATTTGTCTTAATTATATTTTTGTTATTATTTTGATTTTCAGAGTCTGAACCAACTGCTTTGAAGAGATCTTTCAAATGAATGAGTAGACTGTGAATTTCTAAGGTAATATTCATGTAATTATTTTTTTTTGCCCCCAGTCAAGGTTTCCTCTGTTTGTGCTTTTAGCTGTAAACCAGTTATTTTTCACCAGAGTTTTTTGTGCCTGATCTTACAGTTCTGACTAGTCCGGCATTTGCCATTTCCCTTGTTCTTTCTCACTTTCTCATCATTTTGTTCTATGACTTGAAGCTCTTTATGTACCCTGTGTCAAATACTGTGATTTTCAGCTTTGAGATGAAATCAGAGAAGGGGTTTTTGAGATGGGGGTGGGCATTTTTAACTCCCCACTCTGTCTCAGAGTTAACTAAAAATACCCTTTTTGAAGGATTTCAGTCGTAGTCTTTTTGCTTTTAAATGCCTAAAGAGAAGCAGTGATGTCACTGTGGTACAGCATTTTCCCTTACGTGAAGTGGTGCAGGAAAAGCGAGGTGGAAAATGGCCCAGTTGTAAGGCTTTTAGGGAATTGTTTTCTGGATATGTTTTCCTGCTTGGTGAACTCATCTGCTGAAGCTGGGCAGTGTACACTACAGAGTTGTTACAGGAGGCTTGTGCACACTAGGGTTGGTGCCCCTTGTGTCCTTTCTTAAAGTTATATTTGTTGTGCCAAAGAGAGATGTCGGGAAATGGAGGTGGTAATAGAATTTCGTAGTTGAGGAGACTAAGAAATTACTCTGCATGTAAAACATAATTAAAGAAATAAAACCAGAAGCATCTGTCATCGTCCTCTGTGGATGTTGACCAAGTGAGGATTGCTCCTGTCAAGCAGAATTGCATCTGTGTGACTATGAAGGTGCACCAACTGCGCCCTTTCTCACAAATGCTCTAAAGCTTCTGCTGGGCGCGGCTTGAGGGTCACTCCAAGTTCTGCTGCAAGATCGATGCGTAAGGGAGCTCTGCAAAACAGAGAGAGCTGTTAAGTGAAAATAAATGCATAGAAACATTTCTGATGGTGGTGCTTATACTTACAACCTTCATTACCATATTTTCAGAGGGCATAACAATCATTAATGTGTTTATTGTGCCCTTGTGGGTTGGGGCAGTAATGCTATCCTTTTTTTCACACACATGGAATTGAAACATAGACAGCCTAAGTACTTTACTCCAGCTCATGTGGGAAGGCTGCCAAAGACCTGCTCCTATTTGCGAGGTTCTCTTGCAGAGTCTTGACACATCTTCTTGGCTTTAGGTCCTTGTTCAAGGTGCCTAAGATAGAAGATTAATTGTACTGTCCTTCCTCCACAGTCGGTAAAGAGACAAAAGGATGTCGAGAGAGAAGTTCTGATCTCTGGGTGCTTTCAGTCTTTTCCAGTGGGTTTTGGAAGATGGCTACAAAACCATGCTCCTATCACAGTACCTTATGAGAGATTTTTGCATCTCTCCACTCTGGACCTCACTAAGGACATGATTAAATACCACCATGAAATAGAACATTTACATTTTAGCCTCTGATGGAGAAACCCAGTGCAGCTGTAATTAAATTTTGAGGATGCTTCATCATACTTGCAAAATAATATGTGTGACCATAACTTAGATCAATGGGCACCTGACAGTCATAACGGAAACAAGCAAATAAAAATGTCCTTTAATGAGGTGTGAGGTTAAGTGAACAGATGTCCTCCGCTGGATTTAATTGTGATTGAGTCACACTCTATATAGCCATGAAGTTCTCACCATTACGAAAATTCTCCCTTCTCGTCTCAGAGTTGTACTAGTGGGACACCCCCAACCTTATCAGCGTCCTTTCTCTAGGACTTGTTTAACACGGGCTGTAGCCCTGTGAAATAATTGCATGGTTAGGATTATGCATACTGATTATCCCTCTGAAATAAAAAGAACCAATACATAACATGTATTGGCACTAAAAGCGATAGCAGGTTTGAGACTTCAGTTTACAAAAGTGTGTGTAAAAAGCTTAGTTAACTATTTTAAAATAAACTGTTTTTAAATGAAGTGGGTGATGAGAAAAATCCATTTTGGAATTTAAGAAATTTGTACTTTGCATATTCAGTACCAAGGCCATTTTTCTTCTTGTGACATAGTGAGAAACTAAATCGGTCTTTGACTATGATGCTAAAGGTGTTCTCAGAATAACATGATTTAGCTTTTTTGGAAAATGTTAAGGCATAACTACATTGGACTTCTTATGTTATATAACAGCAGTTTTTCCATTCTGCACTAAATATTATTTTCAAATTTCTCATCTTGCATGATATTGCCTATTTCATGCCTCTGACAAACTGGCTGAAACAAGCTCTTTTCCCCGAACTTGAGGTATTTGTGGATAAAGGATTATTATCTGTGATTTATTTCAAGGGATGAATAAATTACAGTGTTGTTTAGGCAGGCTTGCAGATGCAGACAAGGTGTTTGGTTTCTTGTCTGATGCCACAGCAAAGGTCTGTGTCAGAGTTCAGAGGGGATTTAAGAGCATTGGGTTTCCCCTTTTTGTGCCTAGGTCAGTAGGTTTAAAGTCAAGAGTGATCTGGAAAATATACTAGAATGCTTTCTTGTTCCATTTTTCCGTTAGGCTGTGTGACCTATCTGTTGTATGGCAATAAAATTAGTTAGCAAATTTGCTTTTTGACATAGGTACTAAAATTCGCATATGCTTGCTGATGTTACTCAGCTCTAATGTAGGGAAACGTGGTGGCAGTGTGTCATTCCACACTTAGGTTTTGGCTATAATGTACCTCCCTTTTCTGGAGAGAAGAGCACACAAGTTCATGGGAATACTTGAGTGCAGAAGGGTGGCTTGGGAGCTGAGGCTTGTCTTGGCAGTATTTGAGGAAACTGAGTGTGGCTTCATTCTTGGGTTTGGTGGTTGGCTTTTCGGTTTAGTTTGACATAATAGGAATGGCAAAATGAGAGGGGAAGAAAAAAAAAAAAAGCTTGATTCCTCTGGTTTTCAGAGATCTTAGAACAACAAAATCTCTCCAGTCACTCTGGTATATGTCTGACTTGATTGTTTCTCTCCTGTTGAAATATGATGCAACTGGATAATATCTTCACTGAAATGCAGTTATGAAAGTGGAAACTGAAGTGCGTGGAAGTCAGAACCTATATTCACTTTATCTGTCTATAACTACATTTGTTGATTTCTGTAACTGTTATGCAATTGCTTATCTCCAAAAGTGATTCCATGTACTATACGTTCATGGTATGGGGTTGCCTTTCCCTGACTAGTGAGCAGAGCTGTTGATTCATCTCAGGGTTCAGTCACATTAAGGACAGGAATTTTAACTTCTTTTGATTTTTTTTTTTAAAATGTTGTTTTTTTCCTTTGACTGTCAGCTCTCTAATTTTTCCATCATTTATGAAATAAAATTCAAGGGGGATACTTACTCCCTTCCTGAGTGTGTTTCACATTTAGTCTAGTTTTCTAAGGATGTGAGGTTTACGCTGTTGGTCTGTACATCTTCTCCCTCCAGTGACTTTGGCATTTGTTAACCTCTTTGCAAAGAAGATCAAAGTTTCGAAGTAATTATGTTTTATGAGTTATGTATTTATTGGTGTCTGGATATGGGACAGGTATGGGTGCCTTACTGAGAAGAAATTGGATGAGACTCATTTGGTACGTGTTCTATCTGTTGGCAGCAGCAGCCAGCTGCCCAGTCAACATGTGCAAAGCTTGGGACAAACCACAGCACTTCTTGCTCTCTTTTGCATGATAAAGGTAATGAAATGGCATGGGAAGACAATAAGTTATCATAGAAACTAAGCCTCAATAGTTCTGTTGCTTTGTGCATCAGATTATAGTTTCTTTATATGGAAATTCAGTGGAAAAAGTGGTTTAGATGGAAAAAAAATAATGTACTTAATGTTTCTCTTGATTTGCAGCAAGTAAATGTGAATGTAATAAAATGAATGTGTTTCTTGAAAAATATTAGTTAAATTTAGTTATTTTGTCTGCTTAAAAAGGGGGGAGAGTGATAATAAATGTCACTTGAAAATAGAAGTGTTCTTGGTTTCCTGTTTTCAGTAGGCTTAAGATAATTCATTTGTTCTACTTGCAGTTTTTCTATTGATGCATCATCCCTTCCAAAACTGTCTGTGGGCCATCTTAGCCAGAGTTTCCTACAGTTATTTTTGTACTATTGTTAAACAGTACCATATAGCATGTTGCTTTTTCAGTTTATTGTGTGGGATCAGCACACAGTTTCCCATTGTGGCATATTTGTGTGTTTGTCACTTTTTATGGTTTACATGCCAGTATATGGCCAGAAAGCCAAACTTCTCCCCTCAATTATCTTCTTTTGTATTGTTTATTCCACAGTGCCTTTACACCAACAATTTGTAGAAATCAAATTCCTAGATTAACATCAGTTTGCTTAAAAAAAGAAGGAAGGTTTGGAGGATACAGTTCATGTGGATTAGTGGGTGTTCTGTGAACGGCTTTATTTGCCCAGGGCTGTACAGAGGGGGGAAAAAAGCGAGTGCCTCTTTGTATTTGAGCTTCTCATTTAGTCATTTAGTCTCAGATACCTCAGCATGCCACTTGCACAGCCACTAGTGCTTGCATCAAGAGCTTTTCTGAGGCAAGCAGAGCTCTTCACATAGGCAAAAATATGCCTGCATGGATATCATTGCATGACAAGGACCATATGTTTGCATTTGTTGTATGTGTAACCCTAACACAGGCAGTACTGGGACCACATGTTGTCCAACTACTACTTTATGGCAGTTGATCTAAATTTGACAAGAGACTTTTTTTTTTTTTTTTAAAGTACTGACAGCGTACTTACTGTATTGTTTAATTTTGAGCTTGTAGAAGAGACTGTTTTTTCTTACTTTAATTTTTCTATGGTATCAATTCTTGTGTGACACTTAGGTAAAGAAATTCCTTGTTTTATCTATTAAAATAATCAATAAAAAAACGGGCCACTAGGAGTTAAAGTTTTAAGCAAAATAATAAATTACTTGGAGAGTTGTTATTTGTATAACTCCCCTTTCTTATCTGTGGAGTTCCAATGCATTGCATAGTTTTAGCTCACCCAGTACACAGTAACCAAAGACCAGTAACCAGTTTGAAATCCTGTACAATAGATGTGTTGCAATAAATTCACTGTGTTGGCTGCTTCTGCCTTTTCCATTTGGTAAAAGTTGTTGTGCACCATGTGATCTGTGATGTAAAGCCTGCTGGAAACAAAATACTAATTTTCTTTAGTTTCTTTGGTTAGTTAAGTACTTTTGAGAATATCAACTGCGATTTGAGGTAAAGAATCTCTGCAGCAATTAGGATTCACTTACTACTGGAGCATTTTATTAATTGCACATTTGTAACCACATGGATAGTCACAAAACCAATCGCACATGTCTGTATTTAGAGATTTGTAGACAGAAGATTTAACGTAAACATAGAAATGTTAAACTACTCATCTGTAGCCTGCAAAGAAGATAACAAGAAGGATTCTGTTCTCTCTATGATTTGTGAACAATGCTAAGTAAATATTCATCATTAATATATAATAACTGTTGCTTTTGGCAGTTCACTTTTCATTTAATTTGATAATGTGTCCAGTAAATGAAGTGGTACAGGCTGCAGTGTTTTACCATCACAATTGCATATTTTCAATCATTGTTAAATGAAGGCAGCTCAAGGCAAAGCTTTAACCCCCACTAGTTTTGTATGTGATAAAAAGAGAAGGCGCTATCAATCTTTATTGTCTGTCTCGCTTACTGTAATTGCATTCAATAGTCCACTGATTCTGTTGTCTGTGCTAATGTCAGGAACAGTGAAGAGCCAGATGCTCAGACTAGATCATATGCATCCAGTGGCCACTTTGATAAGTTGGCAGCAAGTCTCTGGGTTTGATGATAAATTGTTAACGCTATAGATTATGAGCAGCTGAACACTGGGAGTGTATATGGAGAAACTTTTTACCTTGTTTTAAATCTGGCATTATGATGTTAGCTAAAGGGCATGCCATGTATTATTCAAATGCATCTTGCGCTGGAAATGTGCCAACGCGTCATTGTATCCCCATGAATGGTAAAACAACAATAACAAAAAACCCTAACAGCCTCAGAGTGATTTGAACGACATTAATAGTCCTAAGACTGTAAAAAGTATTTCAAAATAGTCTCTGGTACTTATAATTATCTGATTAAACAAGAGAGTTTTTGAATTACGGTATTCTACCCTTGAATCCATTTTAAAAGTTTTTTCTTGCAGCCTTTTTTCTTTGATTTGAAGTTGTAGCTGGAATGTTTTACAGAGAAGAAACAATAATGTTTTAGTGAAGCATGAACAGTGACATACCTTTGTGGGGGAAAGAAAATGTAAATAAGAGGCTTATGAAGTCAGTTATTTGCTCCTTACATGTTACTTACACCTTTATCGTATGTCCCACACAAGGTTTTTCGCAGGTTAATTTTTAAAGCTGTTTAGTGAGTGTCACCTCTCGGACAAAGTAGCCGTTAAAGGAGATCTGAAAAGCAGCAGAAGCCTCATTGTTACCTAGTTCATATCATTTGGTCAGAAAATGATCCTGTTTTTTTTCTCAGGATAGATTGAAATGCTATGGTCCCAGTTGTGGATGGTAGTTATATCAGGGCAAGGATGCCTTGGACCATATCACTTGTGGCTTAACAGCTGCAGTACTTCTGGTAATATGGACACGAGGTCTAGATTTTGTCCTGTACAGAGTATGAGCTCCATGAGCTCCATTGTGGTAGTTGTCTGTGTGTACTTTGGTGGATTGCTAGCTCTAAGATAATAGCCACCTTGAATGTAGAAATGTCAGTGAATAAAATTCTAATTACTCAGACCTTTTTGCACATGGTGATGGTGCAGAGAGCAGCAGTTACTAGCTCTACAAATAAGAGAGGTGGGAACTTCCAAAGACATGAGCTGCTAAAGTAAAGTAACTGATTCTTAGAAACTACATCTTGAGTAAAAGGCTGTCATCGGGTGGTTAACAGAAAGCATTGAGCACATTAACATTTGAAAGAGAACAAAAATCTTTGATTCATGGACATATATTGCATAACTACAGTATTTACCTGCCTGGTTGATGTCCTGTGCCTAGGATCCTCTTCTGTTATAGAGCATCTACATCAACCGGTGCTCAGTCACTTTAAAAGTGCCCACGGAGGGGCTGGGATGTGTACTTTCTGTGTACTGGCCCCATGCTCAAAGCTTTCCTCCAGGCAGGATGTGCAGGGTGTTTCTCATCCCTGCTGAAATGGCTGGTTCAAGGGTGCTCAAGGTGAGAGTGAATGCCTTCCCACCAAGGAGAACATCTTTGTGGAGATGTCATGGTTTAATACCAACCAGTAACTAGGATCACACAGCTGCTTACTCTTTCCACCCATGATGGGATGGGGAAGAGAATCAGAAGAGTAAAAGTGAGAAAACTCATGGGTTGAGATGTGACAGCTTAATAAGTAAAGCAAAAGTCATGCATGCAAGGAGAGCAAACCAAGGAATTAATTCACTCCTTCCCATCGGCAGGTGTTCAGCCATCTCCAGAAAAGGATGGCTTCATCACATGTAATTGTTACTCAGGAAGACAAAATGCCATAACTCTGAACGTCCTTCCCCCTCCTTCTTCTCGCAGCTTTTTATATACTAAACATGACTTCATATGGTATGGAATATCCCTTTGGTCAGTAGGCGTCAGCTGTCACAGCTGTGTCTCCTCCCAACTTTTTGTGAACTCCCAGCCTGCCTGCTGGTGGGGTGGTGTGAGGAGCAGAAAAGGCCTTGACTGCTTAGCAGCAACCAGAAACATTAGTGCCCTGTCAGCAGTATTTCAATCTCAAACTCAAAACAGCTCTACATCAGGTGCTAAGAAGAAAGTCAACCCCATCCCAGCTGAAAATATGACTGGAGAGTTCTTGGCACTCAAGCTTTTGGCGAAGAAGTAACATCATTGCCTTCTTTTACATTTTCATAGAGAGATTAATGTTCAGCTTTCAAGAGGCTGGCTGGGGTGCTGTGGATAGAAGTTAGGTTGAGTAACTTCTGGTCCAGGTTGGAGGCCTTCCTGCAGCCTTGAACTGAGTGTTTCCTCTCCTGATGGGCACAGGAGGTGTAAAGGTAAGTCTTTCTTCATTGCTTCTCTCGGATACTTCAGGCAGCTTATCTGACTGGTGCAAGTGTTGTCAAGGTACATCAGCAGCCCCCATGCACTGTAGGCATATGATAAACTCTGGTAAAGTTGGCCTTGGCTGAGGAGAAGAACAGAACTCTGTAGAAGATATGTGCAAATATTGTTTTTCATACATCGTTTCTATCTTATGAAACCAAATTGCATCATAGTTGGAAATGTATAGTGATTTCATGCTACTTAATGCTGCTGTTTGCAATCCAGTGTGTATGTAGAAGAGTCATCATTTGAGGGAGTTTGGAAAACTAAAATTAGTTTGTTAAATTCATGGTACCTTATTATTTTTTCCTTTGCATTTGGTTCAAATTAATTAAAGTGCACAGATGTTCAATTAAATTTTAAAAAATCCATGGCTACAGCTGTTTTGAAGCAACATTGTTGAGATTTAACATATCTAATAATGCCTTTCTCTTAGAAGAAATTCGATTAATGACTCTCTGCTAAATTATTTTGCATTGATAAATTAAAAGAAATGTGAAGTAAACTATGAGGAGATGTAGGCTGTCTACTCCATTTATTAATTAGAATAACTGAGTAGCCCATAAGATACCAGAACAGACTATCTGCTTTTCATTTTCTTATACTAACATGTGGAAGAACTCTGCTTCCTAAGCAAAATGTATTGGTTTAGCTGGGAATTATTGGCAGCTCTTTTGCAATTCATGGAGAAGTAGCTTGAAATAGTTACTATGGAAAAGTCATCTACTAACACTAACTGTACTGAGATTTTGAATTCCTTCAGTACTGCTTTTTTGTGTGGAATAATAGAAGTATCTTGTATGTGAGCCATGGTAACTGTTAAAAGCACTGGGGCTTTTAATATAGATTCTAATATGAGGAGAGCTTAAGATAATATGGAAGAGCTGTGACGATAACAGTAACAGCAGAGATGCTGCTGGACCATATATCATTTGAGTGGTGGTTGTGCTGCTCAGAGAAGAACCTCAGATGCAGAACAATAAAGGTAAGTTACACATGAGGACCAAAAAATATTTTCTGTTGTGCTTACAGTACATGTGTCTTCTGTGGGGTGTTCACCAGTTTCTAAGCAGAATTTCTTGAACCCCATTAATTTATCTAGTGTAAAGAGTAAAATATGAAAGAGGGGGTTAATACTTATTTGAATTATGCCATTGTTTCTCTGGTAGGCCAGCTGGTATAATCCTTTGGGTCTGACTGAGGCCAAGATTTCACCTCGCAATAAAGTCAGCAGTAATCCTCTTTTTCACTTCAGTACAGAGGATTTTGCCCTTAAGTTATTTTGTTGTTAGTATTGTTGTTACTAAGCATTATTTAATAGCACAGAAGTGACTGAAGCATAGCATGACCCTAGGCACTGTCCTTGGGGATGTTGCATCCCATGTGTTTATGTTCTATATGCTGCACACATGATGTAGAATGTTACTAGTGCGATCATGTTCAGTGAAATTAGTGAAAAAAAAGTGGGGAAAAAAAGTGAAATTAGACTTCATGCTGATGCTTGCCGTGTTAGGCCAGAGCTTCAGCTACTAAGTTAGAGCATCTCCAGTGGAACTAGCAAAGGTGGGCTCGTTAGTGCCTTTTTCTGTACAAGTTAAACAACTCATGTCATCTTGATTTTTTTGGCTCCAAATATCTAGGGAATTTCTTAGTGATGATTGCACAGAATGATAGTCTACTGTAAGTTTACTTTAAGATTAAGTATTCCATGTAGTAGACATAGGTACATAGACTAAGGATGTGGTAGCACATGTTTATATTTTACTGGAGCTGTTGCATATTTGGACCTGAAGCTTTGAACAATGATCAGCTCTGCCTTTGTTTTGAGGCAAATATGGGGGACTTAAAAGATCTGAAAGCATTCTGTGGTTTTAGCACAATCACAACGATCACTGCCCTGTGCCTACCTGTATTTTTCTACTTTTGGACTAATGAGGGGGCAGCTTTGCTGAGGGCAGCAGCAGTGTGACCTCTGGCTCTGTCCCCCTGGCTCTCTAATGCCATCAAGAGGCTGAGGAGAGGTTGAGAGTCCCTTCTTGGAAGGATTAGGGCTGGAAGAAAGGATTCTGCATCTCTCACCAGACCCTATAAACCACTGCACTTAGCCCTAGTGGAATGGCTTGCTGCTTAAAACTCCTTACAAACAGAGTAACACTTTGGTGTGGATACCTGACAATTAAAAACAAATAGCATACAAAAAAAAAGAACTACAGCAGATTATTTTGGGACCATTGTTTTTATTCTTAACTACTTGCCAGTAAATCAAAACTGAGTAATTTTGATATGATAGTTTATTGAAGGAATACCCTTTTAAAATTCACTCAAACATTTTCTACCAGTTTGACATGTTGTTTTGTATTCGTGTACTTGTGTCATTTGTAGTATTTTAGCATAAACATCCTGCTACTTGTGCATGCAAGTGTGGTTTTTAAATTTATTTTCATTTTTCAGGTAATATTGGAAGCAGTAATCATACCTATCTCTTTAAAGTGACATGGCTTCACTGAATAGTTTTGGAAATAATTTTATTTGCAGATGGTCTGCTAGATGTTAGTTCAGTTAGAAGATTTCTGCGGTAATACATAATTTCTATAAGTTCTACCAGAACTTTCTATAAGAGATAGGAATGGATTTTTGTCTGGGCCCAAAAAATGTAATTTTATATGTGAAAAATATTGTCTGTATGTGTTTGCAGCTGCAAATAATTAGGAGTAAACGTAATGGCTAGACCTATTGCTTCATTTTTATTTGCAGACATTTCTGTTCTTGTCTCACTACTTTTAAATGAGTGAGTAGTTCAGCTCTCAAGTGAAGTTACTCATTTATTGCTGAGCAGATCAGGATCTATATGGTCATAGAATTATAGAATGGTTCTAGTTACAAGGGACCTTAAAGATCATTGAGATCCAACCTCCCTGCCATAAGCAGGGACATCTCCCACTAGACCAGTTTGCTCAAAGCCCCATCCAGCCTGGCCTTGAATATTCCCAGGGATGGGGCATCCACAACTTCTCTGGGCAATGTTTTCTAGTGTCTCACCACCCTCACAGTAAAGAATTTCTTTCTAGTATCTAATCGAAATCTCCCCTCTTCCAATTTAAAGCCATTACTCCTTGTCCTATTCCTACACTCCCTGACAAAGAGTCCCTCTTCAGCTCTCCTGTAGGCTCCCTTTAGGTACTGGAAGGCTGCTAGAAGGTCTACCCAGAGCCTTCTCCGTGCTGAAGGCCCAGCTCTCTCAGCCTGTCTTCACAGCAGAGGTGATCCATCTCCCTGTATTGGTCTCTTAGTTGGGATGTGGAGGAACCTGAGAGCACAGAATAATTTAAGAAAACTGCAGCCATGTTTTTAGATTTTGTTTCTTGCTGAGAAGAAATACTATAGAAATAAAAAATATGTATCCGATACCTTGTTTAGAGAGGAGTGAAAGAATGAAGTTTAGAAATATTCTCATGCTCTTCTACAGTGGTACAATATGCAGAATTACTGCATCTAGATCTGAAATTATTGACTGTAAATAAGAAAATTCTTCCCTTTGACTCAAAAATCTTAATTTCAGAATCAGGCATTTAAAATCAAAATTTCTTTGAGGTAAATTCTGAAGTAAGTTGTTTCAAATTAAGAAATTAAACCAATTTTTTGTGAACAGATAAAGAAAAGCACCTTAAGTTAAAAATAAATTTGTATGTAAGATAAAATTTCATAGTTAGAACAAATTTGGGGAGCAAAGAATAATTTCTGAAACATTTAAGAAGCTCTAAATTTGAAATTCTTCCTGAAAAAAGTGTTGGCATAAATTTTTCCTCAGTTTGCGATTTACCATGCTAGTTAAACTTCTCCTAGTTATGGGACTGGAGCCTGAGTCTGTAACCTTTTGAACTCAGTAGCAGCTTTGCAGTTGAATCAGTAGACCTAGGATGATATCTAATGAAGTTACAGTATTTAAAAAACAAATAAATAAATCTTCTTTTTCTTTTTGGCTTTTAAAGTAACATAATAGCAGGGAGAATCAAGTTCTGTCACGGGAATTCAGTCCGCTGATTTTTTGCTTATGTAATAATTTCCACTTGTGTTAAGTTCTTCAGCTTTGGAAGGAGATGAATAACTGCAAAATTAAAGTTATTAGAGAGAGGGAGTGAGTTTAAACTTTTCCCATTTTACTTCTCATGTGGGTTATAATAGCAGTGATCTGGACAGACTTAAAAAAAACCCTGCTGATGCTTTTCATGCATTTTTCTGTGTTTGTAGAATTGGTTTGAGTTATGTGTGTAGAGTACAGAGTGTAAAGTTCTTTGGCTTTAGTGGATTTCTGTGTTATATTTTAAAATATCTGCATGCTCAGAAACCAGGCAGGTTACTCCACTAATATACTCTTTCAGTAGATGTTTTGGGAGAGAGCTCGGTGTTTTTAACATATGTTGTAAATTCTCAATTTGAGTTGCCCCAGAATTTGAAAGGAGTATTTGTGTGTTCATATACGTCTTGTCAGCATGTTCAGGGAAGGGATTCGGTATGTATATAATGTCTGGAAAAGTATATGAAGAGCAGCAGCAGATACTTTCATGAGCATTTGTGAGGTGAAGTCTAACATCATTGCTAGGTATCTGCACAGATGTTAAATGGCTGTCATAAAAAAATTAGAAACGTTCAGGTGTAGAAAATTATTCAAATTATGTAAATATTCAGATGTTTTATATAAAAATAAGAAGATGCCACCTTGTGGTAAGAAAGATGTCTTAGTATATCTAGAAAACCTTTGGGCGAATAAGGTACACATCTGTAATCTTGCAATGATTTTTTAGTGTGTTTTTTTTTGTTGGTTTTGGTTTGTTTTTTTGTTTTTTTTTTTTTAAGCAAGAATTCAGTACATATAATTAAATTTTAGTTAGAGAATTACATGATCAAATTTCCTCTTTCCTATGTGTTTCCTCCTCCTTATGAATGTACTCTTGTACTCAGGTTATTTACAGGACTGCTGAAGCAAAAGCTGAATCTTTTCAAAGCTTCTTATTCCTGTCTGTTTTCAAAGCTAGCTGCTGTTATTCCAGAAAACTGAGGCTGGGAAGAGGGACACACCTTTAGCCTGGATAGTGATCTTAGAGCTGAGACTTCTTTTTGTAACTATTGCTTTGTGGTTAATACTGCATGCATAGGCTGAGATGGCAGAGAAAAATGTTGTATCTGTTTTATACCCAGCACCTAGAGTGACTATTATTTGATTTGTAGCTAAAAGATACTTATGGAAAAATAAAGGTTTTAAAAGATTGAGAACGTCTTTAAATTTATCTAACAGACAGGCATGACTAATACCTGTTATGTTATGCCATTCTTTTAATGGCTTATAAAAAGTTTGTTTGCCTATGCACCTATTCAAACTAAATTTGCAATGATAAGGTGAATTGTGTATCCTAACGGCATCATCTTTCCCACCAGAATGCTGTCCTTTAAATGTTTGTTTAGGTTAAAAAAGAAAGGCTTAAAAATATCCCAAGGCTTATGCTTTCTCCTTTTATTCTGTATTCTATTTTCTGTGATTTAAATAATCTACTGTATCTGCAACGCACTTAGTGAGACCACAGTATAGCTGTTGTCATATGCACCATAACAAACTACTGTTGTCTTACTATTGAGGTCTCTTTATTTTACGCATTGATGGTCAGGAAAAAACTACAGAAAAAATAGTAATTGGAAAATCTTACAGTCCAAAATTTTGCTTGCGCGCACGCACACACGCTCCTTAACAGCAGGGGATGTCTACCCTGTGCAGACACTTCTGTGCATATTGATACTAAATTTCTATAATAATAACAAAAAAGGGGTTAGCAATTTTTCCCCAATTTGAAGAAGTATTGTGCTTGTAATTAAAAGATACTTTCTCTTAACATAATTTATTTCCTTGCATAATGTAATTTGACAGAGTATTATAAATGTATATCTCTATGCTTCATGACCCCATTATGAGGACAATTTTGCCATAGTAATTCATTTGTGTTCTGTTTCTACTTGCTTTCTGATTACACAATCAGTATTGAATTGTGCAACCAACATCCTGATTAAAAGGAGACAAAAACCTATACAGCTTAGCTCACTGAAAATCTCTTCTTGTTCTCCTAAAGACAATGGCAAAATTCTTTTTTGTTGGAGAAGATGAAGTTATTAAAATGGATTGCAAATGGAAGAGTAGAAGGTGGAGTTCTAGCTCCCCATGGGAAGAAGGCAGGATAGGCTATAGTAGCCACAAACACAGTTTGTAGGAATATTGCAGGAAAAAAGGAAAACCGTTAGAAATTTGGGGTTATTTCTCAATTTTTGCCTGATCACAATAACATACAGTATTTTTCACAACATCAATGAATTTATTTAGTTACCAGAAAAAAATAATAATAATAAAAAGTTATTTCACTGCAGGAATCATAATACTCCTGAATACACAAATAATTTTATTTTGAATTTTATCTCACCATCAGGCATAAGAATGCGAACAGCCCCGATGGTGGGTGGCTCCTGTGTACTTTTCCTCTCCAGACAGTTTACAGCTGCTGTTTTTTTAAACCAACCCAAAAGGTACTTGACAATTAACACAAGGAGACATATTCAGTCACTTGCGAAGGATTTCTATGTCATTAGCCTGCAATAATTTTTGTGATTAGAATTAAACACAAATTCTGGTAAATAGTAGGATTAAATTGCATGTGTTTTTGTTTGCATTTCAATTTCCTTTGTTTCTTTTTTGTTCTTTCTTTTTTTTAAAAAAAACTTTTTGAGAATAACATAGTATTTGTAGTATTTGATTACAGAGGCTACTAGTCAGAAAAGTAAAGTGTTGGTTAATTTCTTGAGAATATTAGCAAAATGAATGCTGAGTGTATAAGCATGCATATTTACAATGCTGAGCTGATCTTGGGTATAATCAACTAAAGAATTAAATCTTAAAACTTGAGACTTGAACATATCCAGAAGAATTTGAGAAACTGAGTTGCAGCTTTGCCTCTTGCACTCTGGCACCCTTACGTTATTGATTCATTTTGTCATTTGAGAATGTGCTTAGATGGCTCATGGCCTGCTCACAAGCAACAACAGTAAATTAATCAAATATATTAGGAAATGGTGTGCTACAAATTTTAGCAGTGGGCCAAGTTCAGTAAAATGTTGATTAATATAAGTTATTAATTTTTAAAAAATTCATTACAGCAGAAGTTGGCCTCATGGTCCATACTTAGGTTTGGAAGCTGTGAGTTCCTAATTTTAAAACCTTGTCTTTTTTACTAGCTTTTCACTATAGTGCATACAGCTTTATATTATCCCCTCTTACTTCCTATAGAAATAATCCTGCTTGCTGCAGTGGTACTATTAGAAATGTGAAAACTCCAAGTAGTTATAACTAGAACTGGTTAGAAAATGGGAAACATGTCTTGTGGAACATTTCTGACCAATTTTAATTATTGCCATTAATGTATCGTTGGAAAAATTGTAACAGAATTTCTTTGGAAGGTATGACCTGCTTTTTGAAAGTGGGGGAAAATACTTATTTTTAATCACCTTCATCTCAAGAGCTGTAATTGAGGTTATGAAGTTACAGTGGATTAACAGGTTAGTGGTTTTGTGCCTTTTTTTTTTTCAATATGGGAAAAAAAAAATGCAGTGAGTTTCTTAGAAAAACTTTACTAAGTGCTCAACCTTTGAACACAAATGCAAAATCAAATGTTTTAAGTTAGGGCCATAAGCTTCACATTAGAAATTAATCATGAGATGTTTTGGTGATAAAATCTCTCTCATTTGAAAATGTAATTTATTAACCAGCACAATATCTATTTCATGGCATTATTCAAGCTCCAATAAAGATTTTCATACTATTATAATAATGTGCCAATATTAAGCCTTGTGTGAAAGGAAGGCGTGCCTGGCTCACAAACTCCCTTTCTTTTTTTGTCCCTTCTGAAAGGCAAAAGCAGAAAACCCAGGGTCGTGACCTGATATTTCCTGGCATAGCAGAGAAGTCCCCACTGATGTTGAAGCAGACAGGGTTGGTGGTGGGGCAGCGAGGCTCCGGTCCCTCACAGCTGGCTATTTATTGGCCAGGGTGACTTCTGCTGTGGGTGTGCAGGAGAGGTGGGACACCGATGGCTGAGTAGCCTTTCCCCGGAGTCTGCCGTGTTCTCCCATGGATGCAGCATAGGTCTGGGCTTCACCTCCTCTCCAGCTTTGCACTGCTGTTGCTTCTTGCTCACACATACAGCGATGAAAAAGAATTCACAGATAATTTTTTGTCAAACTGGAGTGAAACAAATGGAAGTCTGGATTGCAACGTGTTTTCTCTTTCTGTGCCTGATAAAGGGATAGTCAGTAAAATGCTATCAAAGTATTAGTTCTGGGGGGAAAAAAGTGCTTATGATTCCCTCTGCATTTGCATGATTTTCTTTATGTTGTAAAAATAATTTAATGTGATTCTAACATATTGATTCTGGGAGGCCCTGTAGAAAGGCAAGAAGTACAGGACAGCACTTAAATTGTTATTTTGCCTGTGCTGTAATTATTTTCATTTATGGAATTCTAAATTCTAAATTCTGTTTTAAATATTGAGTATTTCTGGTGAAATGACAGCTTGTGCTAGCTTTAGGATATGCCTGTTTGGTAATTATTCATGAGAAGCACAGCTGAAAACAAACTAGTTATACACCTTGGCAAGTCACTGTGATTTTAATTCTGTGAAATTTCCCTATGGCCATGTGACTTTATTCTAAAGTACTCTAACAGTGCAGATGTCCAGAATGCCGTAGCTGTTATAAATGTTATTCCTGTATTCAAAGTTTTGAATCATCAGTGCTTCAGAAAAAGGGGAGAGAAATTAAAAAAAAAAAAGAAGAAAAAAAAAAAGAAGAAAAAAGACTGGTGATACAGTGTGTGTTTTGAGTGTTTGTCAGATACTTCATTATGTGCAGCTATCATACAACACTGGAACACAGATATATCATAAGTAATATATCTCAATGTCTGCTCAGGGCATATAATGGAATTTAAAATATGTGGAAGGAATGCATCGCTGAAATGCATTTTAAAATATCTTCTTTAAGCTATGATACAATAGGCAGCATCAGCACTGACTTTTTTTTAAGTTTAAAAGTACATAGATAATTTCTATGTAACACAGGATGAAGAATTGAAATGCTTCAGATTTAGCTAAAGATAAAACATTTCTCTACTTTCGCTTTTTCTTTTTCTTCCCCATATGGCTCCTGAAACATTCCTTCATCTAAATAGGTTTTAGAGCTCTTTCCTTATAGTTCCTAAAGCATTCATTGCTTTTGAGAAAAAAACATTTTAGCATGTGCTATTTTTGTTATTCTAATTAGAAAAAAACAGCTGGTCCTGCGCAGCTCTGACTGTAGTCTTTTTCAACACATTGTTCAGATTTTTTTTCTGTCAAGCTACAGGCTACCACCTCTTCTCATCCCACATGAGCCAGCTCCCAAAACACTTGCATGTGCAGCCGTAAGTATCACATCTGTCAGGGAACAAAAAGAAAATACTTTACTGGTCACAGGACACATACATCGCATTATTTGTATTAGGAATACGTATATTCACAAGTAACTGGAAGTGACACCGGCCTAATGGCCAGTAGCTTCATTTTCCATTCAGAGGTATTTCTTAGTGTCTTTAGCATGCATTTTTTCTCATACATATAAACCAACTTAACTGCTTTTTTTTTTTTTTAGAGATAATCAGCCTTCAGTTAGGATTTTGGTATCTGTAAACGTGTGTGCCTACAAATAATCGTTGAAGCTGATCAAAGTCACACTCTCTGTTGCTATGGTAATGAATCCCCATTTTGTTTACGGATGGGTATGCGCCACATGACAAGAAATGATGTCAGGTGGAAAGCTGAGATAAATTAAATTTGTGGTCTGAAGTTATTAACATATGTTTTCTGTGAGTGTGTGCATGTGTATTAACTAAGAAAAGGAAGATCCAGAAAATTCTGTTCTTTTGAAATGACATGGAAACACAGTGCCTACAACATAAATCACAGCGTAGTTTATTCTAGTTAGATGAAAGAGACATAGAGTGGTTGGGGCAGTGGAGTTTCTGTGGCACATCCAAATCAATAGAGATGTTTTTAACAGTTCTACTCATTATTTAATTAATTTGTCCATTCTTTCTTCCTGTTTGCAATTCCATTTGCTGATTAGATCGCTTTTGCAGCTGTCCCGAACTTTACAGATACAGGTTTTGTCCGAATGGAAAGTCAGAATTTCTTTCTAGCTTAAAGTAAAATGGTAATTACATTTATTTACAAATAATTACACAAATATTATTATTTTGGAAAGCAGAAGAATTTATAGAATAAATATTAATTGCATTTCAAAACAAATGCTACAATACATTGATAATTTTGAAACACACTTTGAAGGCCCAAAAACATGCAATTAAGATGAAAATCTGTGTATTTGTCAATTAGAGTTTACTTTGGTTTATGCAGTATTTCCCCTAATGCCACCGTTCTTTGCTGATTGTTGCAGGAAACTGGCCTTTATGGGTCAAAATCAAATGCAAGTGGGTGTTGGAGAAAATCTAAAGGCTGTAGTCAAAGTAATCATTAACGGAAATTTGTTTCTATACAAATTTTGGATATGACAGCCTTCTCTTTTTAAGCTGTATGTGTATGTGTATGCATGTACACACGTTTTTGGAGGAAGTGATTGAATGCATTTTCCTCAAAGAGACTGTACTAGCTATTTCGCAAAGTGGGATGCAAAGCTGTCTTTATCAACAGTAATTTTCTGTTCTCGGTCATGTGTTTACACAAAAAAGGTAACAGAAATGCTTCTAGCCAGCTCCATTTCTCCTTATAGCACCTGCCAGGGTACCTGAATGAAATCTCTCTGAAGTCAGTTGAGAAGCTCGCAAAGTTCAGCACGTTTGGGATTGTAGGATGGTGACCATGTAACAAAAACCAGTAGCCAGCAATTGAAATCTGTAGTGTTTCTGATTCTTGAGGGTACAGGGGACCTCATACTGAATTAAAAAACTTGTGCATCTGATTGATAAATTTTCCGGAAGGAAAAATTTCGTCAGTTCTTTTTTAGAAGGTGTAGGTTTTAGTTAAGAGAGGAACAGAAATGAGCATTTGTGGAAATTCTTGTACCATGATAACATCAGAGGGGCGGGGATGTTAGATACAGCAGAAAGGGGAACTACTGACAAACTTAGCTGGTGCTTTGGTGTTCAAGCAAACTGAAACAATGCCAATTTTTTCTTTTCCAAAGTTTGGCTTGTGTATAGACTAGAAAAATATTAGAAACACAAAATATTAGACTAGAAACAAAGACTACATCAGTTCTATTGCTCTAACTATATCTGTATTTAACAAAAAGTGTTGAAGATGCATTGATATTTTTTGTACATTTATATGTTATTATTTAATATGGGATCAACACTGAATTTGTTACTTTGAACACTGCAGACCATTTTTCTGTTTCTTTAGAAATATAATAATCTCTCTAATTCACGTGCCATGTGGTGGTGTACCACCTAGCAATAGGTGCGTAATTGAGGGCAGAATTTGACCCTTTGATTCTGTAAATCACATATGATCATTACAGAAGAGCTCAGATCTTTAGACGTTGTATGATTGCCAGCTCACCAGCCACCCTTCCTTTGTCACATTATTTTTTTAGAGTCTGACACTCTAATGAAAGCAATACAAAAGGCTGCCAGAGCCCAGCTCAGAATGCCCAATTTGCTTTGACTGCCATTTTAGAGAGCAAAAGTGTGTTCCATTATTTGTATTGATATTAGGGTGAACTTAGAACAGCAGATTTTCTGGACAGGGGCTACACCTTTACTTTTCCTTTAAAGGTTTGTGCACATTTGTGCACATCTGTGGTATCACATAAATAGTAATTCAATAGTAGGAAAATTAATGTATTGGTGGAGGTGGACTAACAGACTTCTGTTGGCTCTGTGGAGCACTAGAATTTAAGCAGTACTCAATTTTGAGCCTGTACACCTAAGCGATAAGATTTCAGAAGATTTTGTGTGTGTCTTTGTGTATAAGAGCTGAGCAAAACTCATTTTCTTTAGCTCAAGCTTCTAGAATGATCCATAGTATATCCAGTAGTACTCATTACCTGATGTCTGCTGCAAGGAGAGAAAGTGTGCTTTTTGGCACCGTGTTTTGAAAATCTTGAATTTCTTTTCCTTCTGTCTTTCTCTGCCACAAGCTTTTCCTGTCCTCCTCATCTGAGATGCTTGCGGAGAATGAGAGCATTAAAGCAAGCTTGTCAAATGTTAACCTGATAAAGAAAAGGCTTGGAAATTCATTTTGTTCCCTGGAGAGAGGCTGTATTATTCTGAGGTGCCCTCTGCTATGTCAAGAGCTAAAGATGCTTCATGAACCACACCTTGGCAAAGATGAGTAAGACCCTCCCTTCGAAAGGCTTAGACCTGTTGAGCATCCTTTTCATCATACAGCACACTGGAGCGTCTCAGATTAATCATCTCTTCCCACAAGTAGAATTTCCTTTTATTAAGACCTTAGGGAAGCTAAATTTTTCAAAATATATGCTGGATGGGACTGAAGGGGTTTTTTTTATATCCTTTGGAACCCCATTCACAGAAGCAAACCTCCAAGTTTAAATTTAAAAAACAGAGGCAGCAAGGGTTTAAAATCAGAGAAAGAAAGATGCATTGGTCCTGAGATTCTGTGAAGATCCTGCATTCTCCTGAGTGCTGGAGAGATTTGTGAAACTCATTATCTTCCAGTCCAGCATTTTAAAGAAATCCCTTACTATATCCAATTTAGATTGAGCATATTTGTCTGTAACTAATATTAGAACTCTAAAAATTATCTCATTAATAATTACTTCAAAATAATGCTTAGATATTTTTAGAGATGGGGTTTGGCTTTTTTCAATGAAGTCAATTGAGGCTTAATTTTCTATGCAGGTGTTACCAATGACATGTACAGATCTTGAGTCCCAATAGATTTCTTCTGAGACACGACAGTGAGAACATGTTACTTTATGTGAAAAATTGCTTCTACCGTTGTTGTTCAAAATAGAATTTTCTGACTTCAAACATGTTTAAAAAAATTTAAAAATCCCCTCCCCATGACACCCAAACTTCTACTTTTCATTCTGAGAATTAGCGTGTTACAACAGAATCCAAAATGTACTTTTTGAAAATGAACCCATTTTTATAAAACTAGGTTTAAATAAAGAAGTTGGATATACAGAGTAAATTCATGTATGCAGCACAAAGTTAGGCCTCCTTATGATTTATCGGGTTCATTTGCTTGCCTTTTCTACTTTTGTTCTGGATCTTTCTATTGTTATTCTTCCAAAAAGGAATACAGTGCAGCAGATTCATCAGAGGCCATTATTTACTGATTCTGTATATTGTTTTCATAATGGTTGAACTCAGCAATTCATGAACTGATTATTGAGTTTTAGCAAGTGGCTAATGAATCATTGATGCTGGCTCAGGGAGAAACAGATTCCTCATGTTTTTGCAATTCTGCAGGTTTCATCCAGATTTCACAACTAGTTTCACTCGTTTTATTATTTCCATATCTTCCTCTCTTTGAATATTACTTTCAAAAAACTCAAAGCCAGTGACCACTCACATCATGTCAAGTGTTTTTCACTAGTAGGTTAGTGACTGTGGACTAAAAGTAGATATAAGAAAGAACCAACAGGATTTGCAGACTTCATGGGGTCTCTTGGGAATGCGAAACTATTGATATACTTTAAGTCGTTATAAATTGGCTGCAAGATAACACTAAAATAATATGCAATTTCAAAGGAATGATTTTTAAAAGTTAGCGAAACAGAATTGTTGATTAATATAGCATGACATATCCCTTGCTTATTATGGAATAGTAATGAATTATTATTAAAAATATTATATTATAGTTGTAATGTAGCAGTATGGAAACTTTAATAGTGGCCTGCAAAAAAAGGCTCTTTCCATTCTCATTTTTATCTTTCAGCTTTTTGAAATACGTGTCCCTACAGAATTGTTACAAGATAATAGAACTCAAAGATTTATTTCTGATAAAAGGTTTAAATTGCAACAGCAAAATATAATAGCCCAATAACAAGACTGAATAGATATTAAAATAAAGAGAAAGAAAGAAAAAGGCACAGACTTATTGCTTACCTGTCTATTCATGAAAATGGATCCATCACACTGCAGCTTGATAGTAGCTCTCTATAGCCTGGATGTTGGAATTCAGAAGGGATTTAGACTCCTGGGGTTTATTCACTGGTTGCATTGCAATGTGTGAGTTCGAACGCTATAGTAACAGAAGATTTTTCCTGAAAGTCATTTCAGTGTGGATTAAGCCTTACTTGTCACCTTCACCTTTCCTGTAGAAGAAAACTAGATTTTTCATAATCTGCCAAATATGGTTCAGTTTCATTTGTACCAAACCGTTATTGAGAATGGTAGAAATTTTTTCCTGTGGTGAATTTGAATAATATTTGTGAAATAAGAAATTCTAGAAGTATACAGTAAAGATCACACAGGTTTTGAGGACTTATTTGTAGTGATATCTGATTTGAAATCAGATTTTTGTTGTCATCCATACTATTATTGCGCTGGTGGAACAATTGTTTGGATAGTTGGTTAGGGCAGTGTGTTGTATTTTATCTTGTGAATAAATGTACTTAGAAGATGAAGTTTGGGTATTTCTATTAGGAGATTGTGAGAATTGTTTTTAAGAGAAAATCTAAATATTTAATGAGAAAATAAAATATATTTTTAAATGTAATTAATTATATTGCCATGAGGGCTACATGGAGTTGCAGACAATACCTGATGGTCTCACTTTCCTCATGTATTATATTGCTCTCTCGAGTATCTGTGTGTGCACTCTTGTGCTCTTTCTTTCTCCGTTTTTTTTCTTCTTTTTTTTTTCCTTTCCCCTTCCCCTTTCTAAGTAGAATGGGACACTCTCATCATAGGAGATCAAATCTTATTGGAGGACAGTCTGTAGAAAAGATGAGGAATGAGAGGAATGAAGCAGAACTGTTATATGCAGCAGAAAAATTGGCAGGCTAGGATAGTTATGTTTTTGAAAATACCTTTCTTCCAATCTTGCTCATAAAAGCAGTTCATCATCAAAACCAACTTGAATTAGTTTAAAAAGTCAATTTTCTATAGTTTCTGTTGAAAATTTCCAAACAGCTCTTCTTACAGTTTCCTAGTAAACATGTGGTTTTGTGGTTCTTCTCTTGATTCAATACTGATCACCATTTTGATCTTTACAAAATGTGTGGATTGCCAGGGGCTGATGTAAAGAAATTTTCTGCCTCTTGCAGCCACCTTCTCTGAAAAGAGGGCATTGGTACCATTTTAAACCCCAAATAACAAACCCTCTGATTTCCTGAAGAGTAAAATTATCCTACTTCCAAAATACAGGCAGTAGCAGGTACGCATAGGTAGGCTGAAGTGTTTCCTGTCGTATTTTTTTTTCTTCACATTTTATCACAGAGACTATCTGCTATGTATGGAATTTAACTGCAGTTAATAAGGTCTGATTGGAATTTTCATGAGCAGCATCTTTGTCAGATTTCTTCAAAATAAGTGAGAGAAGATATTTTATATATTCTCTTTCAATAGGTTAAAAAAAATAATGAGAAAATCCTCTTTAAAATTAGGAAGTAAATATCTTGCAGTGTTAAAGTCATTGTCTTTTTCAGTATGATGGATCATTAAAATAAGTTACATTTGTGATGTACATACATTTTTCACGACAAAGACTGTGAAAACTTATGGAAACTTTATTTCAAGAGCTGGTGCAGATAAAATGCCTGGATATTTTTTCAGGTGTATTTAATCCTGCTGAGGAGTTAAGTTGAAGTGTTTGAACAATTATATTTAAGAGAAGACACTTTTTTTCTTTTTAGAATAATGAGATGAAAAAAATCTGTGAAATAGTATCCCACTGTATTGTACTGTAGACTTGGAGAGAGTATTATATTCCAACTTCGTGCAGACCATGGGAGCAGACCACATATCAGGCATAGAACAAAACAACAAAAAAGAAATCCCCCAAAGTCTGACCAGAGGCTGTTAGATTTAAGCCGAATCGAGCTAATGTGAAGAGCTACGGCAACAGATTCTCAGCTGGGATAAACAGCTCAGCCAAGTTTGGTGCTGTGAATAGGATTATTTACACCAGCTCAGGATCTGCCCCTCAGTGCTGATACTGGCTGAAAGAAGTTTGCTCTAAAGCAGACTTGCTGCAGTTTTAAAATAAAATAAAATAATATAAAAAAGCCTATTTTTTTTAGGTATTTCATACTCTCCTATTCCAAGCTTGCTTCTTTTCAAAGCTTGCTTTATGTATATGTTGAATTTGATAAACAAGGCTGACAAACAATTTACAGATTCTGTGCTCATCGACTTTCTTCCCTTTTTGAAGTGCTGCTTGCATGTAAAGCTGCTTGGCTGCATGGAAGTTATGCTAATGCAAATAAGCAACACAGTCTTTCATGCCAATGTTCCCTTCTTTCTACTTTTGTCCAGACTGGTCTGTGTACTGAGAGAGGTGAGCTATTAATATTGCCTTTTTACAGCTAAATTATCTGACTCCGGAATTGTTCACAGATTCTATTAAAGACCCCTATGGAGGATTGCTTCTACAAATAGGCATTTTAATTCATCCGGGTACACTAAGGTGTTACCTTCCTTTCATTAATAAAATGGAAACTCATAAAGAAAACCAGATTATCCTGAATGTATGATCAAGTAATTTTGTTTCTCTTAGCCCTGGTAATAATTGTGGAACATTATTTCCTTGTTTCTTTTCCTTTCTCCTTCATATACCTAGACAATCTTAATTTCTCATGTTTATTTATCTTTTTTCCCCTTTTAATTTGACAGGAAAAGCTATCTAGGACCCCAGGAGGCAAACACTGAGAGTTAGGAATTGATCCTTCCCATCTCCACTTTAATGAAATAATAAGTAATTGATTCATACTTACAAATGCTTTAGAAATTCTAGGTTATTCTTTTTGTGTTGTATTTTAAAAATTCTTAGATTGGTAGTATCTGGCTTTATTTTTGATACATACTTTGTATTTTTTTCTGGAATTTTGTTTTTTACACTGTGAAGTGATTAATCTTTCTCATTATAACTTTACATTTTCCTAACTATTTCCCTCCCTGAAATGAAGCTTTACAATTGTTTTGATCTTTCTTTCCCAGTCAGCTCAAGGTGAGTGTTGTTAACAGACTGAATGAAATTTCAATACATTTGGGGTCCTCATGAGGGATAAATCACCATAGGTTTACTGACACCAACCTCTCTTTGCCTCTTTACATCAACAGCAAGCCTGTCTCTTTATTGACAGATGCCTTTTCGGGGGAAACCCCCTGAATCCTCTTCTTCAGAAGGCAGATCATGCTATGGATCACTTCTCGGCTGCAGAGCACTTCTGAAGCACCTCTGCAGAGACCACTTCAGTTGAGTGACTACTTCATGGACTTAAAATGAAGTGTGCAGAGCTAAATGATCTCTGTAGATGCTTTGGCTAAACTTTCAGTAGTAGGCTGTGCTTCTGAGATCACTTAAGAAGCAACTACAGAAAACACCCAGTGCATTTGCTGATCAGCTGAAAGGTTGTAATCAAGCTGGGTTCAGTGTGGTAACATGATAGGAGAGTAATGCTGTTACTCTCCAGCTAAATTTCAAAGTAACTAAGATACCAATAAAATTTAAAGCATCTTCATTTTATGTGTCTTTTCATTTGGAAATAATTTAACTCTTAAAATAAAGGAAATAAGATTTTAAAATTAAATTTGACCCCCCTCATTTAAAGTTAAATTAAATAATCAGATTTTAATCATGATCTATGAAAAATGACAACAGGAGTGGGAGAGCCGTACCTCTGTTCAGAAAAAGACCTCTGTCACAGAAAGAAGGTCTTCTTCAAATGACCTTTTTTAAAAAAAATTTCTAAACACTTTTGATATTGTTTCCTTACTTGCCTACAGGATCATAATTTGCTCCTGAAACGATTCTCGAGTAGTTTTTTGGGTGTATGATTGATCTCAAATTCTGTACGCTTCTCACCAGTTTCTGAGGATTGTTGATTCCTATTGAAATTACAACTATATCATGGTTAATGGAAAGCTCTAAGTATTTTCTAAGCCAAATTTTAAAATATCTGCTTAGAGGAATGTGTTTTCAAATTTCCTGACAGCTATGCTATGCACAGAGCATGACCTAATGGCCACCTGCTCTAAAGCAAGTGTTGGTCAGTGCCTGTTTCAGTACAACAGATTAAAAATTGTTTTATATCCATGTAAGAACAGTTTTATATCTGTGAGCTATTACTGAGTTAAAAATTAATTTTCTTTATTTCAAAAATTGTTTCCTTTAATTAGTGACTTTCTTTATTTTTGATAATCTAGTAGCTGAAAAGTAGTTTATGAATATGGTTTAATCTCTCTTAATGTCTCTGTTGGTATTATGGACATTTCACTCCTCTTTTTAAATGAAATCTTTCTTGCTTACACATTCTTAACCTGCTCAAGCTTTGAAAGCCAATAAACTACAGAGTCTCTTAATTTAGAGTTGCTGAAGTTGCTGAACAGAAATATTTCAATTTGATATTACTTCCATGATACAGGAAGCAATAGCATGAAAGCCCGGACACAGCATTCCTGGAACATGGACTGAAGATTTGATTTCTTTTTTCCTCCTTTAAGAAACAATATGGAGAAGAAGAGTTAGGAATGATACTTTAACATGCCAAATCCTGGAGCAAAAAATAATCTCTTTTTTTTTTTTTTTTTTTTTTTTTTTTTTTTTTTTTTTTTTTTTAAAAAAAGGAAAAAAAAACAAAGGTAGAGAATCAAAAAAAGGAAAAAAATNTTTTTTTTTTTTTTTTTTCATTTCATTTATATTATCTCAATAACAGGAATAGAAAACACTTAATTAAAGACCTACTGGACCTGTGAAACACTATAAATCTGACACTTTTCCAAACTGAGTCAATGAGAAAGTTCTGACTTAATAGGGAATTAGGCTAGATCCAGTAGCATCTAAATATCATTTGTCTACCATGCATCTTAAGTACTATAGGTTAAAGGGTTTTGCAGAGCAGGTCAATATATTTCCTCTGTTTTATAGGTAGGATAGGTAAAGCATGCAAGTGGCAAAGCAAGTGGGACAGTATCCTCTGTAGTCACACCTGACATTGTACATAGCATGAGCATCTTCACATCTGATCCATGCTTATGTCTTTTCTGGCTGTTGGTGGAAGAATGAGGGTGAGTCCCTTCTGTGCTTTCTTTGGCATGAAGTAATCACTCAGCAGATTTTTTTTTTTCACCAAGGTGAAGTGGGATGAAAGGATAACACACTTTTCAAAAAGGAAATGAAAATTTAAAGCTTGTATCAAGATCCACCTTACTGAAATGGGCTTGGGTTATCCCAGCTCTGTCTTCTGTTGTTAATCATTTTACTGTAAGCATATGATGTACGTAAGTAATTTTAAATAGAGTAAGTTTGGCTTGGCACATTCAATAAAAATGAAAATATTGCTGGCAATTGAAAATCACAAGATGAGAGAAATTCAGACAGTTTTGAGAATTTTCTGTTTAAGTATTATTGCTTCCAGACTGCACTAAGTTCTGAAATTAGTCTGAAAAAAAAATTAATTGTTCAAAATGTAAGGTATATATTACATTTTTTTTCTGATGTGATACGAAAAAGAAAGATGCATGTAAATCAGTTATTCTGCCTCTAGTATGTGTATTGCATAAAGTTCAGTATCCTGCAAAATGACTTAACCTGCAGAGAGCACAGAATATTTGCAGCATGTACTATGAACTTCATGGCAGAGAAGCAAAAGTAATTTCCCTAATGACTGGTTGAAAATCTTGAGATCTGCAGAGCATCCATTTTTTATCTCTAGCAAAGCATGCATGATCTCTATCTGCCTATTTATGACATTGCAGTATATGACAAAGACTACTGCATCATGCAGTGTTGAAACAAAAAGCACATGTCAAAACTCAAGTAGGAATCTTTGAAAGGTCTCCTGAGGAAGAATCATTCTGTTTTGTAACACAGCCGTGCCCTGAAAATGTCTCTGTAAAATATGTCCAAAGGACTTAGAACACTTTATGTAGTCCAAATGCCCTCACATTTATTCTCAAATACATTTAAGTGCATGGAAGCTTTTGACTTGCAGGTATGATTATATACAGTCGCTAAAATCTTACATTTTAAAATACATTACGATACAGTTTGATACCACAACTGCCTCACTGTCATGTCTCCCGTTGGGCTTTCCCTGCCCTCCTTTCGCTTTTCCCTTTGCCATTTCGTTTTGCGCGGGTGAGGAGCTGGTGTGCACGCTGAGGGCTTTACGATGCCAGATGAGGTTGCAAAGATGACAGCTGTCTAGTTTGGGGAAGATGGTTTCTGTGCTGTGCTATGGTACATGGAATGGCAGTGCTCTTTCAAGGGGCTAGGAAGCAGGGACCTTTCTGCCAGCCCCACTCAGTACCAAGGATCCAGTACAGGCTACAGTGATGAATTTTACAGTGCGTTGGTTGAGCCTGTTCCAGTTCCTATTGATGTCAGTGCAGAAGTTTCCTTTAATTTACTTGAGGTAAGATTAGGCTGCTAGTGAGTAGATCCCCGAGTGCATTGCGAAAGTGTGCAGTTAGTCACCAGCTTTAAAGGAGTATCTGTGTTTGTCTACAATATTCTTTAATACATCTTAGTAATAATAAAACGAGTGCTTCCAAAGTTTCTTTGCTGTTAGATGACCAGGTTAAAAAGGTGCATTAACAGTGTTACATTTTCTCCATGAGTTGTTTACAGTCTCTCTCTTATACTTGCACACAGATCTAAATCAGTAATTGTTATTTCTCGGTAGTATACAAGACAATAGATAGGCGTGTATAATCCCACTGTGTTGCCACATTCCCGTGAATCACAAGCTAGTTACTTCAAAGTTTCAAATCTGTTCTAGAAGCTATTACTTTTATTCCTAGAAATATAATATCACCATAGTTTATAAACAGCGTCGTCATTGACAATCTCCCTGTTCCTGTTTAGATATTGGTAGCCTTAAACATACCTTGGATTCTGTATGTATGGAGTCACAGATACCCAAACACATGGTTTGTGTGAGCAGTAAATGTAAACCAATAGGGAGTGCCTGGGTGATAAAATAGGAAATTCAAGTTCATATGACCAGCCAGTGCTAATGCAAATAGTTCTACTGTATTTCACATGAGACATTAGGCTGGTATTTTTGCTCTTGATTTCTAGTTCCATCAGCTGAAGAGCTCCAAACTGATGGCCTGTCTTTGAAAGAATATGAATGGCTCTTGAGTGCTGTGGCCAGTACTTCTCCTGTTGATAATACTGTAATAAATGTCCATGTGTGTGTAGTGGCTGACAGTATAGCTGACTTCTGACAAAATTCTACTGCATTATCAGTATTTAGCTTCATTAGTTTATAGAGTGCTGCGGAATACCTCGTGTAAGAAAGGAGCAGAGTAGCACAAATTTAATTTTCTGTACTGCCTACGTACATAGGCACAAGTCATCAGTACCATTTGGTACTTCTCTAAAATATTTGTAAATGTTATTTTAAATAAACATTTAGCTAGTTCATTATTAAATCTTTATATAAATTTCATCTTCTGTAAGATGTTAAAAATGTTTAGAATTCATCAGCATGTCTTAATACTTGTGCTTGGCTAATGTTTTACATTTATAGGAGTTTTTAAAAGGCAGGTGCAACGTGACATATCACAAGAAGCAAATTAAACTCTTGTAAAGCACAGCTGGAATGCTAAAAATGTGTATTTGTAATTTAAATATGTGACACCATCACACTGTAAAATCAGTTCATAATTAGAAAACATCTGTTTTTTTTTCTGATATGAGAGTCTAATAGTATATTTAAATAATTTAGAATGCAATAAAGGAAAAAAAGAAAAAAGTCAAGCTATAGTAAGTGATTCAGGACATTTCTTTTCTTTTGTTTAAATGTCCTCCTTG
Source organism: Thinocorus orbignyianus (assembly GCA_013400375.1). Classification (NCBI taxonomy): domain Eukaryota; kingdom Metazoa; phylum Chordata; class Aves; order Ciconiiformes; family Thinocoridae; genus Thinocorus; species Thinocorus orbignyianus. The sequence continues at coordinate 64,357 of VXBW01003910.1, read as the reverse complement.
AGATCTTTAAGCAACCCATCATTTTGAAGCTAATTCTTGCTTCACTTTGTAATCACCATTGATGAAATACATATGCCAAACATATGTGCTGTTAGGACCTTATTGTCAGTCAAGAAACAGGTTTTGTAGATGCTATTGTTAAGAAGGATTTACACACTGTCATGTTACTGTTTTTTTTTTCTTTTTTGATTGTCAGAGAACCACGAGTCAAAAGTTGATTATTTTAACAGTGAAATTTACGGGAATACTTATATATATAGTAAACACAATGGTATCTGAAGAGTTTATGATATCTGGAAACATACTTAAACTAGATTAAGTACTGGCTTAAAATGTATTGGGATCAATTCAAGTTTACCTAATAAAGTTTGAACAAAACCACAACTTCTCAAATGAAGTTAACATGGTAGATTAGCCACACATCTGTCATTAGTGTTCACGTAGGAGTGTATTTATATCGGTGTGATGAAAATCCTAATGGATGTTTTTATCCTGCCTGAGGTGTGCAAGCAGAGCATTCCCCTACTTTATTGGCAGTAAACTATATAACCTTTCTCTTGCCATTGCTGAAGCATCTATTTAAGATAAATAGAGGCCATACATTCCTGAACAGGTTTTGTGTTCTTTTTTCATGGGCCTACATGTATAAATGCTTGAAAGTCTTCACACATACTTGCTAATGCCTAAAAAGCACGCTAGGCACAGTAGTACTGTTCAGAGAGATTTTTCAGCTCAGTAGCTGGGCAGTGGTGTTAGTAAATACTGTGAGGTCTATCTATCAAGTATTCCCTGTGATGTGAATGTTTTGGAGAAAAAACGTGTTCAGTTTATGTGCTTTCTATTTTAAATGAAATAAATTAATTTTTGCCCTGGAGATGAGGAAAAAAATCTAAAACTAACTTTTTGAGGGCTAGAATACATAAAGTTAATGTGTTGCAGTTTACATGTGTCTATGTCTCAATCGTCTTTTATCAACCTTTGCTGCTGCAGCCCACCACAAGCTTTTCATCAGTTTATGCATTGTGTGCCAGGGCAAATAATGACAGAATATCTAGCTAAAGAAGGGGTACTTAATCAGCAATCAAGATTCAATTTGTTTTAATTTTAGCAGGTGTTTGTGAGGTACATTGATGGGAGAGATAATATGTACTGCTTTCATTAGCTCTCTTGTTTTTGTGCTTGAACATTTAAGAGCCAGATGTTCGGAGGTGAGCTGATCAGAATATTAAGTCTCCAGAGGTTGGTTTCCATAGTGTTTTACATTCCTTTCTTTATCTCCCTCAGTTCACCCTGAGCTATGAGGTGCAAGTGCTCGCAATGACAGACTACATCTCTGCTTCCTATTCAACTAAAGCTTTAAATTAGTCTAATTTACCTTGTTTTTTTTTTTAAAAAAAAAAAACAAAAAAACAAACACCACAAAATACCAAAAAACTGAAACCAACACAAATCCTACCAAAAAACCCAAATCTCACAGAAAACAACTTTCTTCTAATAACCTGCAATTAATTCTTGGTCCTTGGGTCAGACTCATTTCTCACTTAGAACTGGTTTAGAATTATTTGTTTAGTAGCTAGTATTTGGCCAGGATGTTTTTACCTCAGTAAGATCATGGAACTACCAACAGTCTGTATGCTACTAATTCCATCATCTTCTTAATTTAAGTGTATAATCTAGATTATTTGTCTGCTTAGGAGGAAAAAGAATCAGCTGTAATGTCAGAATGCTTGAACGTAAGAGGGGACTGCAAAATGGACATTGGGAGTAGCTTCAGTCAAGAAGTGTTCTTTCAAAGAAAGCATACAGGCTATATTTGAATATCACAGGGTTTTTATGACATAAGGTCATTGAAAGAATGCATTAGAGTAGACAATAGGATTGTGAAAGAAAGGCGACTTAACCCTTTGGTTTGCGTTTTTAGCCCAATAGGTAACGTCGGCAGCACTGGCTCAGTAGCTGCTGCATTAATAAGCCAGTATTCTTCTGTATAATAAGACCTCCCAATGTTGTGATTATAATTTTAGTAGAGAAAAACAAACCCAGAGATGAAGAGTTAAATAGAACTGCCATTGACAAATGCTATAATGTTTTCCCTCACTATTAATTGTTCTCTGTTTACTTTGATGCTCAAAGATTGCCCTGTTTTACAAGCATATTTTCTTAATTGTGTCACCTTGTACTGTAAGTATGTCAGAGGGGAAACATTTGCAAGTGATTAGATATGGACCTTTGTGTCACCAAATGTATGAGGTACATACCCTTATAGGATATAATTGTGATCTTTTAATATGCGGCCATTGACCCGGACTTGTTATTATCTATTATAGTTTATAATAATGTATCTCTTTATGATTAAATGATGATGCCCGGCAGAACACTATGATTAGCATTTCAGTTATTTATAGATTATGTCAGAGCAGTAATAAACATAAAATGCTGTTAATGTGTGGCTAATGAAATCTGGACATGAACAAGTTTATGAATTGATATAATTCATTTGAGTGTTCTAACTGAGCTGCTGGTTCTTGTCATAATTCAAAAGCTTAGCAGGGTTCACCGATTAGGTGGTAGACTAATTTGCTACAAAAAGTCAATGGGTTTTCATCGTCTTGGGCTATCATACACAGCATGGCTGATTGCATAAGGACTATACAAAGTAATTCTCATAAATATATTTATTAAGCTTAATATGTTTTGTGAGGTTAGGATGGAATCAGCTAGTGCACAACATATGTGGAACAAAATCACAGTGTGTTAGATACTAAAAAGATATGTTCAGTAAAATCATTCAGGACTGGATCGATGAGGGAGTTATTTGAATTTTAAAAAGTGAGCAATTCAATATCAAATATAAATGAGAGTCATAAAGAATGATACAGATGATTGACTGTGTATGCTCGACGTTTATTTTACTTTGGCATCATAATTTCATTTCAGTTTTAAACTTAGGTTACTTAGTGCTGGAATAGCTGAGTACATTTGCAGAGCTAATGGCGGTACTGCTTTCCTGTAGCGAGGAAAAACTGAGTCACGTTGCACACTAGAGTCTGTGTTGCTACTTTCTTCAACAGCGTAAACTGTTGAATGCTACCTCTCCTTTCAGAGCACTGTCTTGTGATACCAACGTACACTGAGTCCTTATCATCAACAAAGATGTTCCTAGCTTTTATAGGATAACATTTGGGTTTTTTTTGACAATGGAAAACTAGTGTATTGGATGTAGAGTCTGTCAGTTCATTGTTTTCTTCTTCCTTTTCCCTGTGACAGGAGACTTTTCTCCCTCCCATCCTTTACTCTCTTGCATCAAATCTGCCACTGGTTTAATCAGGGTTGAATTCATGAGCAGAATCCTTTATGCTACCTAGAAATGCTGTTCTGTGGAAGTACTAAACTAACTTATAACCCTGCATAATTACGTTTTTTCAGTAGCTTCATCTCCTCCAAAACACATTATTTCAGAATATTTTTATTGAACATCTATGCACAAAATAACTTGACTCCTGTATGAAGAAAGAAAATCTGTTATGGACTTACACAGAACCTCAAATACACTAGAAAACCACTTGGATAAGGTAAATAGCTGAACTTTTTTATTTATTTATTTTTAATACTAACATACATAGTGAAATTTGCCAGAAAGTATTAATAGATCTTAAAATATTGCAAGGAAAATAGACCCAAAAATCAGGAATTATTTAGTTGTTGTGGTTCTTATTTAAGAAGCTAACAGGGTTAGTTATGAGGTTATGACCCTGGGACAGTCTTTTTAACAATAACATTGTAATCACAAAAGAAAAGTTTTTCTTCTTCCATTAAAAAAAAAAAAAAAGCTGTGTAGTTATTAAAGGGAGAGAGGGAAGTGCTGTTTGAGAACATGGCTATACTGATGTATGATCATTTCTTACTATAACAAGAGTCCAGACAGAACTCTTTTATATTCTCCTCTCACATTTGTATCTTGACCTAACACGTGATCCATATGAGGCCCTGCACTTTAATCTTCACTATCAGGTTTTTCTCTGATACTTCCCAATATCATTCACATTACACGCATTCCTTCCTTGCATTCCATAAATCTTTGTCTTTTCCATACAAAAAAAGCGCCTTACATAATCATTTTAAACCGTGCACCCCACTCACTCATCTCCCTCTTCCCAAGTGCTTTAGAGCTCCTTGGAAGATTTAGAAACAGATTCATATATTTTTCTAAAGGTGTTTTAAAAGAAAAGATTAAAGATGCAATTTTAACACTGCCATATGTGTTATCTGCTCTAGAATGTGGTGTGTGAGCTAAGGTGGAATTCTAAGGTCACACAGCACTAGTGGCCCCGAGTTTGCTGTGCCTGTGTGCTTTGTACTCCGAGCAAGTTGTCAGATGGGACCCCCCCAGTTCATGCTACTGTTTGGGAACACCGCGTTGGTGATGCAAGAGGTGGTTCATCTTCTGCTGAGTTAAGAGGATTCCCAAGTTCACAGTGAAAACCAGTGTTCTCTTGTAGGTGGCAGCTCTTGGATTATTTGTAGCATTGAGTCTGTGATGACTTTTCATCTTTGAGCAACTGTGATTGGAGCAGGAGCTGTGACATGATGCTTGCGTATGGGGGTGTGTGTCTACCTATCTCCTAGGGACATCTTTGACTGGCTTTTCTTAGTTGTTTCCTGCAAGACTTTCCTAAGACTTAGATGAAAGAGAAAAAAAGCTTTGTAGGGGTAGTGAGCTGCAAACCGTCGGAAAAATTCCCAGGTCAGAAGAGTCCTTCCCCTTAGCAAAATGTCCTTCATGCAAGATCTAAAAAGAGAACCTGTATCACATCTGTTTGCTATCTGCAGAGTCATATTTTATATGATTTTTCCCCCCTACTGTTTATTTTAAATTTCTTCTTAGTTAATTAAAAATGCAGTTGATATTTTGTTCCTGTGTCACAAACGAGAATGCTAGCATTTCATTTATAAAGTGATATGTGGTTCAACTTCTGCTCTTGATATTTTCAAGAGGCCAGTGATTAAAAAACCTGTGTGGAATATGCTCTATTATTGCCCTCTCTAGGCATTGTCGCATAAAACCTTAAAGGTTCTGGTGCTAAATCCCCAAGGCAGCATTTTGATACATGCCAGATGTTCACTCATGGGAGAGATAAATGTTTAATAATTTTTGCTATTGTTACTGTTTTTACAATGTGTTATACTGCTGCGGCTTGCTATGGCTAAAGCTCTGTTTTTCTTGAAGGAACAAGCATGTAATAAGATGTTTACATTTCCATCATCTTGTTTTTGCGAACAACATGGGAGATTTCAACCTGAAGCACAAGTAGCCCAACTCTCGCAGAGTTGACAGAAGGGTTTAACTATGCAATCTGAAATCCTGTTTCAGGGAAGAAAGGCTGCTAAAAACTCCAGTCGATTTTAAAGGTCTCGAACTTCATTTGGTGCCAAGCGACAACTTATAACCTATTTACACAGATTTCAGTGTAAAGCAATAGTGGGGGGCAGGGTTCAGGGGGAGAAAGGTGTGACCTGCTACATTTCTTTATCCAAGAGGAGTAGCATTAAGCCCATTTGCCTGCAGTATTTGCACCTTGTATCTCCAGTGTCATAGAGCAACATTCATCTTTTTCAATTAGACAAGTGCCAAAAATTTTAAAAAGGATATTATATATTGAATGAAATTGATCCCTGTCAATTTTCTGATAATATCAGCAAAATTACTCTGTTTTTTAGAGCTGATGGGATTAACAAGAAATGGGATGCATTTTCCCACAAAAATGGAAATTGTGTGGATAGAATTCTCAAAACCTGATGCAACCAATTGTGACAGTTTGGATAAAGTCTGGATTTTCAGGTATCTTCTGTGCAAATATAGGAGCTCCATTGGCAAATACTGCTCCTTCTCCAATGCTTCAGGATCCCATGCAATACTTGAAAGACCAATGCTGCACTGTCTCTTTCTGTAAAGAAATTTGAGATCCTGCTGGGTAAATTAGTAGTTGGGGTGCTGGAGCTGGAAGAATGCTGGTTCATAGGCAGTGACTTTCTTTCCTTCTCTACAAATACCTTCAGTTCCCAAACAATCACCTTTCCTCTCTCCTTCTAGGTGTGTCCTAGGTGTGTCAAGATATCACTAGCTGAGTAGTATCTGAAATAGTGGTGATTTTCCTTGCATGTCCCGTATCAAGCAGGAGGAGGGGTAGAGCAAAGGAAAGTTTGTGTGTCTCAAGTGATGAGACATGAGGATATACTGGTTAGATTGTGTATGATCATTACTCATTTCAAAGAACACTGTTATTGAGAAATGACATTCCTTTACTAGCGATGAGCATCCTCAAAAGAGCAATTAAAAAAAAAACCCCATAATTTTACCTCCTTTGCCTCTGCGCTTGTCCTGAAGGGCAAGCAAGGTAACACAAAACTGAGGATCCATCTAATTTAAGAAGTCTGTTTGCTGAGCTCTTTCTTTCATGCACATGCACTCTTTCACTTATTCACCTTTCCCACTGCATTATCGTAATGAAATGAAGTAAGCTCCCCCATCTTTCCAGTTCACCCTTGTCTAGAACTTCTTGTTCTTATTGAAAAATTGCTTATTGCAGACATCCTTAGGATCTAGATCTTCACTCTATACGCACTGGAGTCCTAATTCTGGCTATCCTGAGTAAGGATGGCAGAGTTGGATCAAAAAAAAAAAAAAAAAAAAAAAAAATCAGAAAAGTGTATGAATATAAATCTATGTCGTATTTTTCTCTAGGTCAAACTGATAAAAAGTCATCTTATTCTGTGGAAGGTCTTTATCCTCAAGGAATAAAAATATAGGAATACAGGTCAAATTGCTTTCAGAATTCAAATGTTATTTTTAAAATGAAGGAAAATCCTAGTAATCTGTAAATTCGACATTCTATGTAGTACACCAAGTTGTCCTTGAGAATACAGTGAAATATATAAGTTTGAAGATTTAATTAAATAGGACAGGTTTTTAAAAAGCAGTGATGATGCAGTGTAACTGTCTATTTGAACAGGGTGTATCCCAGTTCACAGTCTGAGCTAAGTAGTTAAATCTGGTTTTTGATTTTGCATATATGATGACTGAGTGTATCAACCATAAAAAGCAAATTGTGCTGTCACCTGCAAGCTGGTAAAATTCTGATGAAATGCACATAAAAGTAGTTTATCAGCTTGTACTTGTGTTCTAAAAATAAAATACCTTAACTTTGTCTGAATGGCATAAAACATCCACAGGCAAGTTTCTGATTCATCATTCTAACAAACGTCAAGTTCTTTGTATAGATTCTGTATGAGGAATGTATTGCACTTCAGATGTTTCCATTAATAGAGGTTAGCCCAGTAATTTTTTGACATGTTTTGCTGTATTTTCTTGTCTTACTTCATGCTGAGTATTAGTGTAGTTCTTGGCATGATGATTTACCTTGGAAAATGTTTTTAATAGCTTCTAGGATTTGGCTAGCAGTTGTTTCCAAAATGTTCATCTCCATTGTAATGTGACAGGAAAAAAAGTAATAGATGATGCAAGAATTTATAGGAATAAAATAATTAGCGTATTACTTCAAAATTTTTCTTTCATTTGCCTTGGCATAAAATGCTACAATTCTAAAAAGTGGTTAATAGTTGATGCTTAAATTTTGGCTAATAAACAACAAATCAAACTCATGAGCTAGATTCACCATTTAATTAAGTAGATTCTGTAGACTAGATCAATAGAAGTAGGCACATTTAGACCATATCCTAATGTCCCCACTGATGTTATGATGCCAGATAGGTTTGAACAGAACCAGTATTTTTCAGAGCAATTTCCTCCATCACAGATCAAATTTGAACAGAACAAAGTCAGGGAATTCTAAAATTTTTCAGTGTACTTCCTAAATTCACAATGCGTAAGCATGGTCAAATTGATAAACTGATTTTCAAAATTATCTTTCCAATTACTAATGTCTGAGTGGGTTAGAGAATAAAAGTAGTAGTAATGAAAATAGTAGTAGTAACAATGACGATGAGTTCTGGCTCTTGTCCTCGTGATATTTAAGTCAGGAAATCTTATATCTGGCAAGTGATGCAAATAAAATCTAGGAAATCTTAATGTTAGCCCCAGATCAGGCTATCGAGCTGTTAATATTCTATATGCTGTGTTTTTCTTTTTTAGTGTTCCATGTGCCAAAGATGCATCATTATTACCTTCCATTTCTTAACTTACAAATTAGATAGATAAAAATATAGAAAAAAGTGTCTTAGCCAAACAATAATAATGACTCGAGTTGAAACAGCTACAGTAAATGGTAGAATTGAGTTTTTAACTTTCAACTTGGATCAGAGGGAGCAGAGGAATGTCATAACCTTGACAAAATGTAATTGTGGATTTCTTAACCTTTCTGAGTTAGTAACTCATCCAGGACCCTCCTGTCCCATCTCATGAAAGGACTTGCTGTTACAGGTGCTCAGAAGTAGAGGGACAGCAAGATGACTGCCAAAGGGAAGGGAAAAAGAGGCCAAAAACTGGGGAAACTGCTTGTCTTTGGATGGTTATCTCTAGAGAGCATTTTAAATGTAACACTACTGAACTTAGCTCTGCCATTTAATTTTGTATGTCTTTGTTGGCTGAACTCTGAGTCATTATGGATTCAAATGCAAAGACTACATGGCTATTTAGAACCCCCAAATCATGAGAAATGATGGTGAGTTCAAGGATCTGGTAGCTCTATCTTCAGATTGATGATCATCTCAGCATTATATATAAATGCCGTACCTCTACTTCCCATTTATTCCTGTTCCTAAAATCCTTTTTCTTTGCGCTTACATAGTGGTCATGAGGTTGAGTCCCTTGCAGTAGCAGAAGATGATGTAATGGACATCTGAAAGACAGAGAGACAGAGGAATGACATGTCTTGGGAATTAGATGATGGAAAATAGTAGGAAGGTGAGACTGGGATGGCTTGATTTTTATGATAAAGAGAGTACTGTCAGAACAGAAGTAATGTAAATGATTAAAATAAAAGTTGAGTACAGGCAAGCCTACAATTACTTTATTAATTCTGGAATTATAATTCTGTTTTGGTGTTTGGATATAGTGAAAACTGTAGAAATTAATTTCAGGTGTTTGGGTTGTCAATAAGTATGTTACAATTCTCAGCATTCACATAAATCATAATGTTATCTTTTGGTTTTCTCATCCCTAATATGGGAATCACTTTTGTTATCTGCAGTGGATGTTTTTGAGGTTTTTCAATCCACTGAAGATAAGAGCGTGTAGAATCTAATTTCTTTGGTGTCCTAGCTATAACCAACAAACTACGAAACATTTAGGAACTGATAAACAACGGGAGTAAATGGCAAGTGGAAATTAGTTTACATTCTTAAAGAATGGTATAATAATTGCTTCTTCTGTAACTCTTTTCTCCTCTTTCTTTTAGTTGTGGGAAGACAGGATTTTGTATGTATTAAATATGTTATAGGACAATTACCCCTGTTTCTGCTAAGCCTGAGTTGATAATTGTGCTATAATGTATTATAGCATACAGAGTCCTGAACTAGCTTTTCCTTTTTATATTGAGATCTTTATAATTATGTTAATTAATAAATAATAACTTTTGATAGAGAGAGAGAATAACGGCAAGGATGCAGTTGGTAGGTATCATGGGGCTATTTCAGCTGGGAGATGCCTATATTTGGAACATTAAATTTATTTATTTTAACATAACATCTTTTTGTGGTTTTTATAACTTACATATTTCTTCCGCATGTATACAAATAAGCATATGGATAAAAAAAAAAAAAGCTATGCATTTACATGCTCATTATACACAGAAGCAGAGAAGAGAGAACTACAATAGATTATGTGTGCTGCAGAGCTACATAAATGGGTTGTGGTCTTAACATAGCTTCTCCTGATTACTGGTAAAAAACTAATTAGGTTTTGTCATTTATTCACTTGGAGTTTTGTCTCATTGAAACCTTGCTACTCTATTTAACCTACTTCTAGTCTGCAAATATCTGCTGCCATGTTATGTTATGCTTTTTTGCTTAAATTAACTCCTGAATAATACAGCATAGCACATACAGGAGAATAAAAAGTTTTCACATTTTTAATACAAGACTGATTTTATTATATTACTAGAGAAATAAGTTAGATTGCTCTTGCAGTCTCAATAAATCACACATGAAGTCTTCTTTTTTTCTAAATTAAATTTTTATTTAAATAAAAGTGTTATGTTTGTATTTGAACTGACAGCTAAATCTGATAATTAGAGTGCATGAAGTTGGCTTTGATTGGCATTGTAATTGGATTGTCATTGGGCTGAAAACCTATTATCTTTGGATCATGCCCCATGAAATCTGTTGAAGAAACTTTGCTGCCAGTCATTAAAGCCACCATCTTGGCTTACAAATTAGGTTTGAAAGGCTTTTTACCACTGGGAATGTAATTTAAACCACCGCAATTGCACTCCCATTAATTAAAATTATATTAAAATTATGGTTCATTTTCTAAATATTTTTTTCATATTTTATTAGACATACTTATTACTAAATGCTTAACAAATTACATAGCAGAGCTAGTAAAATCATATTTTAAGATAATCCATCATTTCAGCACATGCTACTCAGCATTAGTGGAATTAGTCAGTGTGTTGATCATTAAAGGATACACTATTTATGTTTTTCATTACCGGTTTTCATTAAAAATAAAATACAATTATAAACCACTTTTTAAAAAAACACAAACATTTCCACTGAAAATGATAATTAATGCTAGTAGAAAACTTAGACAGAATCTGCTTTAAAGGGAATTTAGTTTATTGGACTGTTGTTTTCCTTATATATGTTTCCTATGTAAGTCATAGTTGAATATAATAAGCTGTGTAGAGGCATGAATAAGACAATATTTTTTTCCACATAACACAGAATGGCATGAAATGGTGAAAAGCTGTGCTGAAAATTGATGATGAAGAATGTAGGGTTATAACCTGTGCAGGTTTTGCCATGAGAATTCATCCGTGATTACTTTCAAAATTGCTACAACTTTACCCTGCAATAGAAACACATAAGCAGAAAAATTCACAAGAGGAATTTCAGCAGCCCTTCAGTGGTTCAGATGGCCACTGAAAGATGGTTGCTGCCTGCCTCCCAGGCATGGCCATGCCACACCGTTGGATCTCTTCATGATCTCTTCTTTGGTCTGAAGGGGGTGTCCAACATGACTCAGTTCTTACACCTGTTCATCATCCGTTCATCCTCAGCGTGGACAGTACATGAAGCTGGTCATTCTAACAACTCATACAGTATTTCCTGACTCTCTTTTATCTAATTTTAGTTTTTATATGAATGATATTCTGATAAAACAGAACTATAGGTAAAGGAGGATGAGAATATGCATTCCTTAAGGAAAGTACTAGAATATCAAGCTAGTGCACAGGGACTGACAGCATTTTATTTTAGGATGAGCGAAACATCTGAAATCTGTGTTTCCAAAAATTGTCTTTCCAGCTATTATGCTTACTACATTCTGTTACTTCTCATATAGTAGTATTCTTTGAGTAATAAAGAAGCATGCATTTACAGTTTCCTTGAGGACACTGCATTCTTATTTTCCATAAGGTGCTATCAGGGAACATGGATTTCCAATCTAATTGCAGACCTGCCTTGGTTTTGCAGTAATCTTGCAGCACTACTTGGAGTTCTCTGCATGGATTTTTTATTTTCTTTTTTTTTTTGTTCCTACATGAGGTACTTCATCCGAAGAGGTACCTCATTGCTCAGCAAGTCAAGGCCTAGAAATTCACTTCTTTTAAGATTACGATTCCCCACTTGATAAACCACAGTGGGATTCCATCTGAAATCCCTGGAGTGCTTTAGACTCCCCATGCTACCTCTTTAGACTGTGAAACCACTGAACTCCTTTAAAAGTACCATTTTCAAATGAAGCGTATATATTTAGACTTGACTTCAGCTGTTCCCATGTGTGAATTTGCTTACTCTGTACTGCTTAAACATTGTTCTATGTGATAAGAAATTCTACATTTTTCTTCCTAAGAGGATCTTAGTTATTTTGACTTATGTGGCTCTAAAGTGAACTTTTATCTTACAAAGTAAGCATCAGAGCTGTGAGAAACTTGGCAAGTATCTAGTTTAAAAAAGAAGTAAATCCCAAACTGGATTTAGAATATTTCTGCCTGGCTTTTACATCAGTGAGGACTGAGTTGATATTCTGTGAAATGAATAGTTAGTAATTTCAGAGTCATTAAATAAATAGTTGTTCACCTGACCTCCCTGTGCTTTCAGTGACCTCTGTCATTAGGTCTTCCTACTTAACATGACCATGTGTACACCAGGAATGCAGCTCTGTAGAATATTCCCTTGCATTTAAATGATATTTAAAAACCGGGAAACTTCATTAGTTTGGGGTTTAATGTCAAAATATCAGTGTTCGGTGAGACTGCAGTTGGTGTAAGTCTGAGGAAAATGAAGGAATACACTTTCAGAAAGAGGATGAAGTGTTAATGCCTTTTCCATTTTAAGAGGCATTGCATAAAATGTGTATATCTTGCTGAGATGAGGATCTAGTCTACAGGTCTTCTTTCTCCTTATACATCATCCTTATTGACAGACTAGAGAAGAAAGTTCCTTATTGTTATCTCACTCATTTCTATGAATATTTACTCTTTTCTGAAAGGTGTCACTTCCTCCAGTTCAGTGGCCAAGACTGGCCTGCAGCTTTGAGCCTCCTCAGTTTTGGAAGGGTACTGAAGGTAGATTGCCGTCCCCTCACAGTAAAGGTTATTACTTAAGAGGTGAGTTACGGCAGTGTTTCTGGATGCAAGAGAGGTCAAACTAGATGATCTTTTGAGGTTCCTTTCAACCTGTGCTGTACTGTGAGACCATGAAGAAATCAGTTACTTTCTTTGCACTGAACCTTTGTACAGCGTAGGTTAAACACAGATTCAGCCCTGTACGAGATTTGAGCTCAGAGAGATCTAGTGAGTAATTAGTTAAGATGGAAATGTATCGTATATGAACAGTGAGAGAACCCTTCACAGAGAAGCAGCATTGGGGGAGAAAAAGTATGGGGCATGGGTCTTGCGAACGTCCATGCAAGATTCTTGTGGTTGTTATTCTTGAATGTAGATTACACTAAACTCCAATATCAGATATATTTCTCCATGTTCTGTAGCTTTCTTCACCTAACACATTTGATGTAACGTATGATGTATTCCACAAATTCTGTAAGAGGATATGAAATAACAAAACCATGCAAATTCCTGGGAATATTGTCTTCAGCAGCATTCATGTATTTTTGTGGTCAATGCACATGAATTTCTGGTTTCTGTTGAAACAGTTAAATATATTTATTTTTCCAAGTAATTATTTGGGCATAGAGGTATGTTAAATACTGGTAGATTATTCCAGTAGTTAATCAATTAATAAAGGAGAGCTAGCAGGATAAAAATGATTGGCAGGTATTCCTGCAATGAAGAGTATAAAATGTAAAAATGGCGGGTTTCTGAACAAAAAGTAAAAAATGCCTTAGAAAGTGGTTTATCAATGCGGATTTGAATGACAGTGAATCTGGCATTTCTTCTAAATTAAAAGCTCCATTTTTTCACTATTGTTTAAGATGGGCAGAAGTCATGCTGATTGTGAGTGCTGCTGAACTAACTCCTCTGTTTCTGTAAGGCACTGGGACTCGATCAAACCACTGGAAGTGGTTTAAGCACATTGCAAATCCATTGAAGCTACTGATACTTTCATCTGCTTAGTCAGTAGCTGGGATTGGCTCACTGAATCTCAAAATAAAGAAAAATATGTTATTTCTTTACTTTTTGTTAACGTCAGCCTTACCACTTCTGGAGCAGGGTTTAATTTTATTACATCAGAACTAATTATTGCAGGTGACTTTCTGCTAAGACACCAACTTGTCACTTCAGGTTTTTTCCGTATTTTAGTTTTTCAGTTCTCTGTCTTGAAGAAATCTTATCTCTACAATCCACTGCCATAAAATTATTAGTTTGTAATAAGCTTGGTGGCAGCCGGAAACAAAATAAAAACTGTTAACTCACAAAAGAGAAAGGTAATGGCAATTGGCAGTGCTTTGAAAACCAATTTCCATAGTTTATTGGTTCAACTGTTTGGTTCACCTTAAAAAACCCACACCCACTCCAGCCCTGCTCTTCTCTCTTTGCATCAGTTACAGAAGATAAGTGACTCTCAGTGGAGAACTGGCTTCGTGCCTGCTCCCCACAAACAAGTGCGAGGTTTCACTTCCTCGCTTGCATACCTGAGAGGCAGCTTGTTTAGATTTCAGTAAGGCACGGAGACGCTGATAACTGTTAACACTGAAGGCAGTACTCGGAAGAGGAGCAGTGAGGCTGAATGTGGCCATCAATGCCCGTGTGTGGAAAAGGCAGCAGGTCAGAGGGTTGAAGGTGGGTTTCCAGCTCTGCCGTGTCTGTTTGTGGGGGCAGTAGGCAGGGCACACAGTCTGCCCCTGGAAGTGTTACAAATGAGCCAGCATCTCTAAAAATGGCATAATACTAATGCTATTATCCCATATTTTGTCTTTGTCCCCTGAGGAAGGTTGCTTAATGCCTAGTACTAGTGCTATTCCTGCTTCAAACTTCTGGATGCAACTGCACAATAAGCAAAATTATTAATAATCAAATTAAAGCACTTAATCTGAGTTAAAGGCAACTTTTATTACCTCCTCTCCTGCTACTTTTTTTTTTTTTCTCTCTTCAGTGTTACTTAGATTCTCTACATTAAGCTAATATTTACTCTTCTTGCCACAGAAGAGCAGCAGAGTAAATAGGATTTTGTATAAGAAAGCTGGTGAAGTTAAGCAAACAAGAAAGTGGCCAGTTGTAACCTTTCCTGCATGAGCCTCAGCATCCCCCAAAGACCCAAAGCCCGTTTCTCAAGCCACTCCAGTGATCCTCGCTTGCATGGAGCCAGGGCAGAGCCCTGTTCTGTCGCGCACAATGAGCCATATCCTCTGCTGTGTAAATTGGTCATAGTTTCACTAAGCCCACGGGAACTACAGCTATTTAAGCAAGCTGCAGATCTACCCCATGAATTGCTTCAGCATGTCTGAGCTCCCTGAGCAGGGCTGTACTAAAGTCACTGCAGTGTAGAAAATCGTATGGATTTGTAACGCAGCATACTCTCTCTTTCAGGACAAAATGGTGGGTCAGATTCACTCTCTTGTTTCTGTGCTGAAAATGGTAGAATTATGCAATGTGACTTTGACCTAGAAATCAATACAACTGCTTAACTAAAGAAACAAATCGCAGCTCTGATGGCCAATAACAAACTGGTGGTTGTTTCTTTGTTCTGTTTCTTCTTCTGTTAAACTAACTGCTAAAGGGCAAGAAAAAAATGACAGAGTTGTAAGCCATAAAAAACTTTCTCCTTTGTAGAAGCTCATCTTTTCATAGCCCTGTGCCAAAGCTTGTAGGTGCCTTCCACACTAAATATAAAGAAACTAATGCTCAAAAAAGATACACTCTTCAAGCAAGGAGAATCAAATGAACTTCTGATAAAAGTTGGACCAAAAGGAAATAATGTGTTCCATCATGTGTTTATTGTCCACTTGCAACAGTTTGTAATAAAAGCATAGGAAATCAGTCCTGATCGGACACTGTTTTTTTTAATCAGACGTGTTCAACGTACAAATAGTGTTATCTGTAATTAAATATGCTCTGGCAGACCTCAAATTGACTGTTTTCACAACTATTCTTACTGTTGACACTGCAGAATGGGTGAAAGTTTGCAGCGTTCCCAGAGCAGGGGAAGGTTGCTTCCCGCTTGCCTGAACAAGCCAGATCTGCTTTAGGTGCTTTCTAAAGAAGATGCAGCAAATGATGTTGTCAGTACTTTTGATATTGCAAAATATATCTGATCGGGAGAATAGACTTGAGAGATGCCTGATCTGTGCAGAGGAATGAAAGTTCCTGCTCCTTGCCTGACCGCTGATCTTGCCCAGAGGTACATCTCGTCAATACCTGTGTTTCCTTCTGCAAATTTATAGTCCCAAAGCAGCTGATTATTTGGGAAATACACACAGAAACTGGTTACCAGATTTGTGCAGTAGTAGTACATACCACATGCGTGACACGTGTTAATTTGTGTACTTGGAGGTCTGGAGGAAAACATGAGACAGAAGAAGTTTACAACCCAATTAAAACTTATTATCAAAAAGTAGCAATAACCCTGGGTGGAACAAAAGAGCCCTGGATTCTGGCTGTGCTTTGGTATCCTGATTTGTTCAGTGCTTACAGATCAGTGTGTCTTCCTGCACGATAGCTGGAAAAGAGAAAATCTGCAAGGAGGTAGCACCATAATTTTAATCTAAGACAGAAAGATGATAACTAATAAACAACAGAGCTGCAGGTCATATCTTCCTGCTTTTTCTCTCCCAGCCCAATTAAAACAACAGCCTTTAATTTCCATTTAGGTTTTCTCTGTCGTTCTGTCTGTATTTATGTACTCCTACTGCCAATTATGCAGAATACTAATGAACAGGATAGGCCAAAATATTTTAATGTTCTATTTCTCTAGTTAAAAAGTTGTGTTCTCGTTTTTTCACCGAGTATCCAGAAACTAAAGTTTTAAAATTGGCTGAAATATTTTTTCCTAGTGAGGTTTACAAGAGAATGCCCCCAACCCTTTGTCTGAAATCACACATGTTAAAAAATGGAAAGAGGGAAGACAGTCCTCAGCAATCTCAAGATCTACAGAGTTAAGCACAGGACTGGGAGCCAGAAGATCTTGAATTACATCCCAGTGTCTGCCGCACACAGGATTAGTAATACTTTGCACTTACATTAGCACTTTGCCACTAAATAAAGTTTGGAAGTGACATTACAAACGGGGAAGGAGCGGCTTGGAGAAATGAAGTGACAAATCCAAATTGGCACAGCTAGTTAGTGTCAGAATCAGGATTACAGTAATTCTTGACAAGCCGTTTAACCTTCACGAGGTTCGATTTTTACACCTTTAAAATGAAGTAGATTTCCACAAAAAGCGAAATGTGAAAATGATACCCACTGGCATAATTAAGTAAATATATTGTTCAAAAATTACTACACCTCTTCTACAGCTGTAGAGATTAAGCAGGGTATCTGTACAAACTAGTGCTACTCCAGGGAAGCATATCTCTTAAGGCTTCGCAAGAAGCGATGGTTTTGAACCTGCTCCGCCAGTGGGGTTTCTCAGAGCTCCCAAGAAAAAGCTACTAATTTTCAGTCACCTCTGTTAGGAAAACTTTAAATTAGATGGCTTTGAAGGAGGGGAGAGGTTCTAGTGAATTAGTCCTTGGGATGGACATCAGCAAACAATAACTCATCTGGTGGTATACCTCAGACATTGACTTATTAGACTTAAAGCTTCAAGAATTTTATCCTGATTATTAAAGCACAGAATTGCTGGATGCTTTGGTGTTGTCATTGACTTCTCAGCTTGTCAGCATATCAGCCCGGTGTTTTGGCTAACATGTAAATATCTGGCCAACTCTACTTGCTCACTTTTAGTAATTAGTTCCTGGAACAAAGGTACCCATCAAAGCCTGCTACTTGCACGATCTTTTTTCCTTGCTTTTTTAAATAACAAGTTTGTCTTCATTAATTTGAATCTCATCTTCCCACCTTGCAACTGAACATATTTGGAGTGTTAGGAACAAGAAAGAGTATGCTCCAGAATAATTTTTTATACCAAAAATATATATATACAAAATGCTTCCTTTTATTTAGGCTGATCTTGTCTTTACCAAATTTAGTCTACATTAGTATTTTTTCCTTATTATTGAGCATGCTGTGATCTTGTTTAGGAAGTAAATAGTAAACAACAAGAAACAGGTAACTGAGAACAAATATATGCTGTTTTTATTTTTGTAAACATAAAGGTGACCTGGAGTCCAAAAAAGCATTTAGACATTCATTTTCACATAGGGAAACCAGTATTTTTCGTTGTTTGTCTAAACACTTCACTATATGCTTAAAATATGCATCATCATAATACCTAATGTCTTTAGAGGAAATACGTACCTACAGAATTTCTGTATACCCCTCCAATGAAATGTATGGTTTGGGGATCAGGAGTAGAATTTGATCAATATGAGCTACCAATTTGAAGATTAAGTCAGAAACCTCTTCTGTTTGGATGAAACTGTTAAGAAAATTCTTGTGGCTTTTTTCGGCTTCCTTGATACAGTTAGGTTACAGTTTGATATGGAATGATAAAAAAAATTTTTATTATTTAGAGAAGCTGAATTTCAATGCACATATCCTAAAATACAGTAAATCTTACTCTTATTTACAAGCTCCAAATGCCTTTGCTGCTGGAAGGTTTTGTATTGTTATAAAACATGCCAATGCACAGCAGGATACTTTTAAAGATTTTGGGGATGAATTGGTAACTTAACAGAAAAAAAAAAGATTGTGCCTGTCATGTTTAGGAGATTTATGCTTTTATTTTATTAACTTGAATTACTTAGGCAGGATGTTTCATTTCTTCTCTGTGTTTTTCTTGTAACTCTAAAACACATGGTTTGCTCTCCTTGCCCTGGCTGCTTTGCGTTAGTGCTGTACACGGAGCAACCCTGGTGAGATCTCTGCACGTGGGGTGAAATCTTTATGTTCTCTTCAAGTGAAAGACTAACTTTTAGCATTTCCCTCTTAAACTAGGGGTGGGATCGACATAGATGTGTGACAACAAATATCCTGAGCTCAAAGCAGACAACTGCCCTTCTCTTTTCTTGTGGCAGTTACTCTCAGCTGAGTTAGTGCTGTACAGATGAGCCCTTCGCCTCTGATCAGAAGCTTTGTTTTCTTGGAAGGCGATTTGGAAGAAATTAGTTATGCTAATTAAAGGAACAGGGTGATGGCACTGAATTGTCACTTCGTGTAATACTGGCTTTGTAGAGACGATCATCTGAAAGTATAGTTAAAATGCTTCCAGGATAGTGTTTTGTGTGTAAAGCTGTTAAAACGCTATAGAGATATAGCATAATGGTTAACATCAGAAACTGAGCACTTGTTAAGAGATTCCATGGTATCCAAAATGTTTATGGTTTGCTTCATGCTTAGTTAGATTCCCTAGCGCTATCCTAAAAACCATTTTTTTGTTGTTGTTGTATGACCAGTTGGATTCCATCTGAATTACACTGTTGCGAATGTGGAATAATCAGCATTGGTCTCCTAAACCCAAAATCAATAGTGACAAATGTGTACTACCCAGTTTTTAGCTGCAAAAAGAGCATCAAAGATGGCCAACAGGCTTTGCTGTCCTGCTGCCTACGTGAACGCAAACTCGAAGTGCCGCCAGTGAACTCTTTGCTCTTGTTCCAATGTATGGGGTAGCTGGTATATGCCTATAGGAAAATCAGCCCCCTTTCCTTTTAGAGAAGAAACCTCACATGGTACTAGAGAGCAAAGCCCTGAATCTGCCATTCCAGTTTTTAGCAACTGAATCGCATCAACTTAAATTTGTTCCTGATTCTGATTTCTAAACAGAGCTCTAGAGTCTCTATACGTCATCAGCCTGAATTTTGGAAAGTGGAGAGGATCTGTTTGAAGTTGCCCTGTTTCCTGGAGGTTTCCCAAACCCAATTCATGTCTCTTTATCAATACACTGTATTTCAACTCATGTACTTCTCTAGTTATCACCGTGATTCTAATTCGGGCACACAGCAAGGAACATCCAATAACTCTATATTTTCTTTCCTTTTCATGATGCTCAGGTGCAACACTCAGTAGTTCAGGAAGAGTGTGGAAAGTATTTTGGCAGTGGTTTTTATGCAGAATATTGTGTAGTTTTTAGAATGCGACATATAGTTGCCTTTTGGCAACATTTGAGCCTTTAGAGCAGCATCGTGCTGCTTTAGTTGTGCTTGCAGACCAGTTAAGCTTTCTACTTTTTAAAAATATCTTTTTAAAAAACCTCTGTGAGCTTGATACTCTTATTATTCTTGCACAGCTGACCTGGCCTGTATGGGGCACTGCACACAGCACATGTAGCAAAGGTGAACCACACCACAGCATCTGCTACTACTTCCCCTCCTCCCTCCACTCCTCCTCCCGCCCCTGCCACCTCCTTCTTTATGAACTGAATATTTTTTGGGTAACTCTGTTTCTAATACCATGGGTTAAGATTGATTTACACAGGCCACTGTAACTGTAGTATATCTTGAAATCTGAAACTACCTGAGGAGTGCTGGCACAGCATAGTTTGTTTATCAGCGCTGGGTTTGGGGGAAAATGAAATAAAAATCCTGTGTTGCATTTTAACATGGATTGCTGTAGCATAAGCAGTAATTTAAAAACTGCAATAATTGCACCTACTTTTATAGCTATAGTGGGAAACTCTAGAAAACAGTTTGCAGGTCTGGTAACAATCTACAAACATATCCCGGTCAAAGTTAGTACAGTGCCATGGAAGGGAACACTTTAACAATTTAGTTGTGTATGATTATGTATCTTGTATCTTCTTTTAAAAATATTTTCTAGATATAATTTATGAAATTTTCCTTATGAAGGTGGTAGACAGAGTAGTCTCCGAGAAGACAGAGCTGCTTTAAATCTCCTTTGCTAGATGGAGCTGCCTGCATTTCAATGTGTCATTTTACATCCCAAAAGTAGTGACCGCTTCAATCCTATGGATGCCACCAGTCCCATTTGTGACTTCCTGCTGGGAATTAGTAAAATTCTTCTTCTAGAAAAAGCAGCCATTTAAGGAGATGGTACTGGGGCCACTCTGAATCTTTTGAGGGACGGCACCCCACTCCAAGTGCTATGGCATGGAGAGATGTAGTGTGGTCACTCCTACTGCACAGGCTGTCTTGTAAGATTAACAGTCTAATACATCTGGGAGATGCTGCTAATAAATTTTTCCTGGCCTCATGTAACACAGGGCATGCACTAGATAAGCATATTTGGTTAAAACCAAAAGTTTCAACCTGAGAAAAAAGCTATTAAAAAAGGCTAGGCAATCCATTTGCTGGGAAACACCACTGCATAAAATGGGATTTTGGAGTATATTTCACTTGTAAATTGCTACTACACTGTACTTGTGAAATAATGATGTTAGTGACAATTTCAAATCTATCTCCTGATGTACATTTTGAACATCATGGTATCCTCTTGTTTCCCATTTTTTACTGTTCAGACCCTCCATAGAATATTATTGTCACTGCAGACCTTTTATCCAAGGACTGTTGATCACAGCGCAAGAACTGTCATCCTATTTGCATTCTGTGGATGCATCATTATTCACAACATTTGATGTCCATAAAACACATTAAAACTATTTCCTTGAGCAAAAATAATCAGCTCTCTGCTGTACATATCATTTGTATACTCAAATTGTAAAATGTAAATTGATATATAAGAAAATGGCCCATTAACTTTTTCATTAATGACAATAATACATTTTGTGCATCAGCAGTAGGAGGACCCTACATTCATTCTAAGGAACCTGAAGGATAAATGGAGACTTCTTTGTATTTCATAAAAATGAAGGCTGTCATCAAGTACATTCCAGAATTGAGGGAGGAAGGGGGAGAAGAGGGAGATTATTTTTTGTGGCCTGATTTGTTTTTTAAGCTATCCATCTACTTGGAATCATTCTTAAAGTTAAAATACTATGATGAACCTGATCCTTCTGCCTTTGAGGCAAAATTTACACTGAAAGCCAACTGGCATTTTGCCTAAGTAAGGGCTAGGAGTTACCTGAGGTATATGTTACATATTCTTTGTTAAAAGCGGTATGTGTGCACTGAATATATAAATTGGGCACAGCTCCCATCCAGCTGGTAATTAATCGCTTTGAAACATTCATGACTTTTTTTTAATCCCATCCCAATTTTTATTTTCACATTTTCATTTTTAATTCTGGTGAATTCTATAGGTGCTGCAACACGTGCTGTGTTTTCATTTGCTAGATGACTTTTGAAACATTAGATCTATTAATGCAAAAAATAAAATGTAAATTACAAGTATTACTATTTTTGGTGAAATATAATAGACAGCTGGATTACTGTTTCTTTAGGATTTATGCTGATTTACCTGGAACTTACTGTTTTCTATGTATGTAATTTAATCATCTCCTGTCTTTTAAGATAATAGCAAGTGATATTACTGTAATTCATGGGAATTAAGGCATCCTAATATGTATACAACTAGCTGTCAAATCACTATATATTTGCTATTTGATTAAACCATAGATTAATAATTTTTCTATAACTGATACATCATGCACTAACAGATAAAGAGCATCTGATAGTAAGTAAGTGAGAAATAAAATCTGCTTTCAGTAAATTGCTTAGAAAAATTACACAGTACATTTAAATTACCATTTGCTTAGCAACATGCCCTTGTAGACATTCCAGTGGGGCTATAAAATGATCGATTTACTTTAATTTTCTACTGAATCCTGAAAAAATGGCTATCAGTAACCTATCCCTTCATCATGGCATGCTGATTCACTCTGTGTATTAAATTTACTGGCAAGGAGCAAGACGTTAACAAAAAGTAACAGATAATGTGAACATTTCATGCATAATCTGTAATATGAGATATGTATTAATAGGGAAATTATGATGCATTCAATTATTCTGAAATGCCTTCCAGAGATGTTTTGATTTGGCTGCGCTCTGATAGTAGCAGCACAGCAGGGAGCATCTCAAGTGATGAATAACCTAATCTCCTAATCTCAAAATGGGCACTATTCACAGCTAGCCTGGGATAGACTGGTGGAAGAAGCCACGCTTTACAGACACTCTTACGACGAACAAAACAAAACAAAAAATCAGCAAAAATCCTTATTTTAATAAAATTCATCTTCCCAATTAATATTTTTTGGCATGGTGATTCTACAAGTTTAGGTGCTGATCTGGAAAAGAAACCTTTGCTCACCTCTAAAATAAACTTGGGAGACAAAAGACTGTAAAAATAATTGTGTGTGCATTTATTATATTAGCACTAAAGGTTGCTTTCTGACATTATACAAAGGAGCTCTTTTTGACTTTACTCAGTTTAATATATACCTGAAATGATCTTTACTATGTATACAATTTTTTTTTTTTCCCCTTGAAAGAAACCCACCAGAACAAGAAACTCCTTATTTTTGTATCATAAGCCCGATGTACCAGTGTGCTTGCCTGTGTGTAATTAAGCAGCCGTGTTTACTACTTCTCCTGATGAACAATAGTCTGGTTTCCTGAGGAGGTCAAGCAGGATTTATTTTATTGTGTATGTACTTGGAGTAGGCAAAGGTGGCTGTCGTGCCTCGTCCAGGCTTGGGCACTTTTCTTTCACTGCTACACGTCGACTGTTTTACTCCCATTTACTTACCTTTTTGCTTGGCATCTCTGCAACTAAACCAAAACAAAAAACCCCAGGAATTAAAACCACTGCAGTACAGCAAACAATCCTGGGAAGATATGCTATGCAAATACAGCGAATTTTTTTACACTTAATTACTTGATTGCAGTGGGCTCACTTTTTGATTAATGCAATTTGGCAAAAGGTAATATTACACCAGTGTATTACAATTTTTAGTAATTATTCAATGTTAATATGACAGTGTTCCTGAAGAAAAATGAGAAGGAAAGCGTCTCTCTTTTTTTTTGTCTTCAATTCACAACCCTGCTGAGGAGGAGGGTCGTACAAATACTTGTGTAAATAAATGTGTTTTATCTTTGGGAGCAATCTTACTAAAAATTACTGATTGGTTTCCTTCTGACTTTCTGTTCTTAATGCCGTACTTTAAAAATTATTGGCATTACAAAGGTGCAGAAATGATTTTATGTTCTTTCTTTATGCTGTAGTTTATTTGATTTACAAAGTGATTTGTTATAACAAGTACCTTTGCAGTTTAATCATAATGCCACATTGTGTGTGCTATTTTGCAAGAATTGTGCTTTACCTTGCCTAATGTCTTCGGCAGCCTGGCTTCTAAGCTGTCTTTCTAATATAAAGCAGCAAAGTGTAAGACTGCTTGGATTTCCTTTGCTTAAGCAATTTGATTTCCTTCGTGTTCTGTTTCATGTGAGCATCCTGTTAAACTACAGCGAGACGTGGTGCTTTTTAACTAGCCTTTCCTATAGTGGTCCCACGCCTGCTATTATATACACTTAGTACAGCACGCCCTTTGCGCGGTGTTGCAGTCCTCATCATGGTTTAGCAAACAAGGAAGAAGCGGGCCCCATTTTATGAAACTTTCAGATGAGGGATGTTCGGTTTATTTCAGTCTTTAGTATCCGAGAATGTACAATTGCTCTGAAGATAAATAAAAGATTCAGCTGGATGCCACTGGAGAGCAGAGCAGCATGTCTTTGGCATTGCTTGAGTCTTATCTGATTTGGATTTGTATACCTCATGGGGAATGGCAAAATATTGGAACAGACGGCTTGATATTTCCGAAGAATATAGTGGGCTTTATTAGCACCAGTTTCACTCCCTGACTGACGGCTTTTTCAAATTTTTTATCTTATTAATCTGTGCTACTGTATGTAAATGTTATTCCTCTCTGCATAAGGGAGGCAACCAGCGATTTGTAATAAATGCTTATGAGTGCCTGAGGCTGCACTTAAACTTTAAAACATCTATTATTAAGTTGCAAAAAAACACTGTAATGGCCAATAGTGACCTCATAGGAATTTTAAACTGTGGTCTGCTCTTCTGCATTAAAAACAAAAAAATTGCCTGAAGTTAGAATTATGAGCAATGCTATTTTAACAGCTGCATTTTGATTATTAAAGTGTGTTTTACAACTGAATTACAATGCTTTTATGGACTCTAGGTATAAGATTTAAAAAGGTCATTAAACATAGCCGGTTTTGTCACAGTAGGTGTCATTGTATACAATGGACACTATACAATCTATTTTATGTCATAGTACTTAGGATTTAAAATAACACGGAGGAGCATTTTAGTTTGCTTAAGCATGTAGATTATTGTAGAGCTCTTCAGGTATTTTGACAGTTTGCAGTCTAAAATAACTACTGTCATTATTATTTTATTAATTTGACAAGAAGCCCTACAGATTTTCTGGGTATGAATGATCCATTTGTCTCAGAAATAATTAAAAATGCCAGCCTAGAGCAACAAGACAACAGAAACACTTCTGGCAAATCAATGTTGAGAAATGCATTGCTTGTACGGTAGCCAACTGCTTAGTCCTGAACCAGTTTTACATTTTCTCAATCTGATAGAATATGGGCTCATTGACAGTAAGTATTGACCTGCAGCGTAAGCTGGGAAAATGCAGGACCTATAAATTGATTTATCGAGTATGTCATGTGCCGGGTACTGTATGTAATGTTTACATCTTTTAGAGCAGAGAGACAGGCTGAAACACTGCCTTTTCTCCATCAGTTATGAGGAAACCCGGATGGAAATGCAAACTGAAATTTTGCTGCCCTTCGACTCATCTGTTAGACTTTGAAATACTTAAATCTTTAATTTCCCTTTCATTAATTTGTCATGGTGTTATCCTTGTGAAGAACTGAAGTACAAACAATTCGTGACTCTAGTTTCTGGGTGGCTGTATGTTAATGAGTGCAAAGGGAAAAACGATAAGTATAGAAACCTCAAAATATTTGACAAAATGTCACAAAGGATTGTATTTGCATGTAGTACCATGGGTAGGACATAATGATTAGTGTGCAGTGCGTTTCTGGCAGTACCTACTCTAGCTTATCCTGATAACATGTCGGCTGCACAGCTTTGAATATTGTATATGTTCTTTGAACATATCTATGACTAGCGTAGCTGTCATTCTATTGAAAAATGTGGCTGCAGGAATGACAATACTGCTTTAATTTTTTTTTAAAGAGGACGACTTCTAAATAATTATTATCATGCTAATAACATTTGTATTCTTTTGTGTATAATTAAGATCTGCCTGTCTAAGCATGAAATAGGGTTGAAATCTTGAATAAGTATGGTATCCTTAACCTATTTAACAAATCGATTTTAATTTAGTATTCTTTAGGTTAAATCATAACAATAGAATTGCTGTATACAGAAAAATCCACAATTTATGGCTGTAAACCATTTCGGAAATGTTTAATAATAAGCAAAGCTTCTGTGAAATTAAAAAATCTATCATTATATTTGTAAGTGCTGAATTAAAAAATGATTCAGCAATTATGAAAGTCGTGTGTTTTTTTTAATTACCATTAACTCTTTATTACTTAACATGAAATTGTACATGTGATTTTATCTGTCAGCCCCTGTAGGTTTGTAACGCTATTTTGAAAGACTTTTCTGTTAGCTCTGCCCATTTTTGAAAAATGTGAGGAACACAATTACCATAGTAAAATCGAATTCATACTCTACAGTTATATTATCATATTTGTATTTCTTATTTAAATAGATAGCAAACCAGTGGGAGGATCTTTGGGGAAAAATGTGTCTTTTCAAAGATGCACATATGTTATTGGTGAGTGGTTAGTTGCTTCAAAACTTAATACACACCTCCGCAAATTAGGGATAGAAACCATTTGCATAACGCAATGGATGTAGGTGGTGGGAAGTGTACCGATCCCTCCACGTAGCAATTATGACAGTATGAGCTGCTCACGTGCAAATCTAGCAATCTCTGTAAGGAAAAATAAAAACAAATCATACAAAGAAATGCCTGGGTGCGGAGCAAGCCTGTTACTCCGCAGCTTAGATACTGCAGAGGCTCATCATGCTGCGCGCCTGCAGCTGCACTCACCCCTAGGCTCACATTCTTACTTTTGCTTTTCAGTTCTGCTAGGAAGAGGAGTTCTTTTTTTACCCTCAGAAATACCTAACGAGGGACCCCAACCTGGTTGGAAAGGGAAAAGTGGGAGAAGCAGGACAGAAAAATATTCTTAGGTATTTTAAGGAACTGTTCAATGTCTTTGTTATTACAAGTTTGCATCCCAGGGCTGTGCAGATTACCTAAATCCTGCTTCCCAAACTCATTGCGGGATCCTTATTGGTTGTACCGTGCGTGAGATATTCTGTGGCTGTAGAAGAGGTAACAGAGATTTCCCCAGACCTGCGTGTTATGTTTCCATACCTATTTATTTGTTCAGATCAATGATTCTGGGCCCCCCAACAGAGTTCAAAATACAAGGACAGTATACAGTCAGTGTGTTCCCTGCGGAGCCCTACAGCTTCCCAGGTGCTATATTGCAGAAGCAATGTACCTGGGCACTAGATTACTGTCTCGGGCTTTTTCTATGTAACAGTTTTTTATTTGATGTTACTTGTATTTTTTCACATCAGTTGGCTTTTTCAATGTTTTCTTCCTATGGCATTTCTGTGTAACAGTTGCATAAAAGCAACAGTGATAAACCAGCTCTCATTAAAGACTCATTGACCGATCCTTATCTCTTTTAAATTGGTGATCACTGCAGAGCTACTGTGATTTACAGGACTTGAGGATTAGATTCATGATGCCTTGAGAAAAAACGGGAGGAGCACAGATTGTAAGTGTGGTTTTATTATGGGGGAATATTCATTGGGGACAGTCTGTCATTGTTGCTATCTCATTGCTGCTATTGCCAGTCATTTCTGCGGTACTAAAATATACTTTACAATATTTTGTGGTTTTGGATAGATAGCCAGTTAAGCAGAAACAGTAGAAGTGAGGAACGTAATTTGAACACCTCACTTCTTGATGTTCCTTTATGAACCTTAGACACAGCTATTATCTTATAATGGCACATTTTCTTTTAAAAGGCCCCTAACAAATGTACGGAATTGGTATTTTCTAACCTGCAAAGTTTTCCTACCATTTGCTCCCATTGTTTTTGTCAAATGACATCTTACAAAAAGGACGTGTTAACGTGGGCATCAAATGGCTTTATTGGTTATGTCAAATGGCCTGTGTACTTGATTAGATCTCAGGTGGTGGTGCTACAGTCTGAAGGAACTGCAGGTAGAATGTCATACACTTGTAACTCACTGCAAAACGAAGACATGGCTTAGAGATACAGAATGTGGGTTGAAGCACAGGTTCAATTTCTGAATGTAGGGAAAACGTGAAATGTGAGCAAATTTTTCTTTAAGGTGAAGCAGTGAATACTTCATATGCCAAAGCGAACATGGAACACGGCTAGTGTTCCCACTGGGAAGGAGTTGTCAGAGAACATGACTATGAATTAGGGAGAGAGGGAGAAGGACACCTTTTAAAGAAAACAGCATCTGGGAGGAAACATTACAATCTATAATTCAACAAACCATTCTTCCACAAGACTTTCAAAAGTTAGGTCATTTCAGCAAAAATGAATTGAGCCCATGGTTCTTTGAGGCCCAAGAGGCTCTGGCCCCTGTAATTTTCTATTTTCTTCTGTCTATATTTTATGAAGTGAATGTTTTCAGAGTTTGGGAACCCTCTTAGTAAAAAAGTCTAAGCATTTTTTATTTGTGATCAGAGATAATACCACAAGGAGCATATCCCAATAAGACAAAAAATTGGGGGTCCCCAAGCAATTTGCTTTTTTGTCTGTTCATATAATAATAGGTAACTTTCAGGATAGTGCTGCCATTGTGCTAGTCCCTGCCTTTGCCCTCTGTTAACATACTGCTGTTTATTTTGATTCCTTCAATATTTAGAAGGTGCCTATCCTGGGTTTTGTGCACCTTTATACAACAAACAAGAAATAAGTATGCATCAGCAAGCACTATCAGATAAATAATACTCTTTCAAAGTAATCATAGCAATAATAACCCAGACTCTTTGGCCTTCAGCTGCCCACTTCTTGAATTTCTTAATTAAAATAGATAGTGTTTTCTGTACCCTCAGAAGGTTAATAAAGTGGGTCTTTGAATCAAAAAGGATAAAACTCAAAAATTGAGGATTGTCTGTGTAGAACAGAAAGCTAAAACAATTCCTGTTGTTTATATGAAAGGGATTCCAAGTCTAGCAGTTTTGCTGATATTTGTTGATACGACAATAGGAAGAGGAGAGATTTCTGAAGCATCCAGGTCTTAAGCCACTTAGGATCTAATCATGTCCCCTGATCTGCAGTCAGAAATAGCTGGTCAGATCGTCTCAGAAGCATTATCTAGCCAGAGTGTTATTGAAGAATTGAGATGTCTTAAAAATTATAATGAAAAAGTTTTAAATTTTGAGCCTTTTCTCTTCTTAAAGAAAAATAATTTTGTTTTGGGGGAAAATAAACACCACAACAGACAATCTAGTTTCATTTACCTCACTTCACGTAAAAACATGAGCACTTTTTAGATACATTAACTTTCTTTTTGGGTGACCTGAGGTTATTTTTAGGTGCAGATGAAGAGTAAATGTTTGGTGCCAGCAGCTAGGCAAACACCAGAAAGCAGCTGATTATGTCTTTGATGGTACTGCTAACAGCCCAAACTGAGTTAGGTGTCAAGCTGTCTTAAACAGCCCTGATGTCATTAAAGTCAGTGGAGCTACACTGATTTATACCCAAGGCACCATACATCTTTGACAGAGATTCTGACTGCTTGTCCATGTTGCATTTATTTATTTATTCATTTATATATTTCTGGTGAATTGTTTCCACTTCACCATTACTGCCCACTAAAGCTTATCTACCATGCAGGGCAATTTGCTACCAATTTACCAATTTGAGATTTGGTAAATGTAGCACTGGATTACTGATTTTTAAACCATTTAGAAATATTTCATTAAAAATAATTTAAAACCCAGAAAGAAGCAAAATGTAATACAGCTTGGAAGGAATCCATACAATCTTTATGGATAATTTTTCCTTACTAGTGAGATGGTTTCAGGTTGGTACATGACAAATTTTATCATGGCTCTGTCTTGAGGATTTATTTGTTCTTTGGAAATCTTAGCTTTCATATAGGGAGAAAGTAACTTCCCGTTCAACCCAATGGTTATGTATTTCTGTAAATTATAAAATGTATTTTAACTGAAGGAGCTGCTACTGACCCCTCAGCTTCAGCAGAGGAGACTTCTGGCCTTGCTTTTCCTGGTGATCTGTAGACACATCGAAGCTCACTTACCAAACTAGTTAGCAGCTGCTGACCTAAGACTGCTGAGAAAAAGACGACACCAGCGACTCTATCAATGGCAGTCAGTATTATTCAGAGAAAAGGCAAAACCACAATAGCATCTATTGTCTCTTGGCACTAGCAGCTTTCCTCCCCTTCTCAATCAAACAGGGCAGTGAGTGGCATTCTCCAGCCAAGATATTTAAGAGCTGGCTAATCAGAGTTGAAAAGACGGGACTAGTCTGTGAAAGCTGATGAGCATCTTTCTCTTTCTGTTGGCCTCTGGCCCCAGACTTACCACTAGCTGCCTCATGCAGAAACTCTGATGCTGAAGGGCCTGGTAGACCTAGCCATGAGCAGACATATGTGCAGACCAGTGCCAATCCTTGCATGTGCCGGGGAGGCAGCTTAATCGGAAGTGACAGAGGCTTGCCACAGCTTGTAGGGAGTCTAGGAAGAGCTTCAGTATAATAGAGAAGGACAAAATGACTCATAGCAAAAGAAATACTGTGTTCAAAGGCAGAGGAATACGGGCATTAAGCAGGGGTATGGTGGTTTGGGCTGGGCTGGTGACTGAATGACAGATGCTTGCTTTAACCTCTCTCTCTCTTCCTGACAGAAGGGAGAGAAAATAGGGAGAAATTTATGAATTGAAAAGAATATTAAAGCTACTTTAATAAAATATTAATAAGAAAAAGAAAAGATAATAATATCAATAAGAAAATAATGAAATATATACAATATATACAAAACCAATGTTGAGTTCCAAGGATGATGATCACATAACCATCAGGTGCTGGCAAAATCCCAGACTGGGCTCAGGTGGGAACTGGATTCCAGAACTAAGGATCTTTGGATAAGGATCAAAGGCAAACAAACAGTCAGAACAGACAGAGTCCTCCTTGGACACTGACCATTGAAGAAGAGGGTTAACTGCTTTGATCCCAGAGTTTTTATACTGAGCATGGCAGATGGGATGGAATACCCATTGGTCAGTTTTGGGTCACCTGCCCTGTCTACTCCTTCCCAAAGGTGTGACCCATTTATACTCTTCTGCTTCCAGCCCTCCAACAGAGCACATAACAAAGTTAGCTGACCTTGGATGTTATAGTAATAAGTATAAGCAAGAACCTCTCTGTGTACCATCCCTTGGTATTCACTATAAATATCAGACATTATCAGTCTGAAGTGGTCACTGTCTGAAGAATATGCTGTTCATTTCAGAAAGTGTAGTTTGCTAGAAGGGACTTAACTGTAAAGAAAGTGAGTTCTGTTCTACCTCAAACGAGGACAATTGGTTCCTTGATTGTGAAACTTTTCTTTGAAGTTTTCCACCAGCAGTTCTTGATAAGGAATATAATCAGAACCTGTGTCTACATATTTTTTCCCTATAAAACAAAGATATGGAAAAGGAGAAGGGCATCCTTTTGTGGCTGAAGCTTTGACTTCATCAAGAATACTCAACAGAAGAATGATCTGATGAAGTATATGTTTCTGGAAAGCTATCAACTGTCTAGATAACCCAGTGTGAAATCTGGTGAATGTTGAGTCTGCTTTAATTCAAGTACCAAATTTAGATGTCTAAATTAGAGATATGCACCTATTAATCAAGAAATATTCAGTGGACAGAGACAGTGGCTCCTCCAGAGGACAGTTCAGAGTTACCTACATGAAACGCCCATCTGCAAGTCAGATGTCTAAAATTAGCAATCATTGTCCCAATGATCGACAGGGTATCTTTTTATGATGGAAGCTCTATGTGGGCTGGACAACCATACAGAAAGAAAGAAAGAACAGAAAGGGTGGTTTTATCTTTGAATATGATTCTGAATTCGTAAACTACATATTTAAATAAGAGAGTGAGTCCAGGGTATGGGAAGTTGCCTTCTTAAGTTTCAGACCTGTGCATTCAGTCCTTTCTTTTATGGGAATCTTGGCTATGCATATGTTATAGTTACAAATGTATCCATCCGGACATAAATGCGTAATCCTCTTAATTTCTGGAACCTTTTAGACACTTGGGCTACCACTGTACTATTGTAAATTGCCAAATGGGAACAGCACCTAGTCTGTGTTAAGTCCTGAACTGCACCCAGAGATTGTTTGGGAGAGTGGTAGTTGATCCTATTCCAAGCTGGGCTAGAGGAAGTGCTGTGAACTTAAGTGTAGACCATCTTGTCTTAGTGCCCAGGAATACACCCTGGCCCTACTGAATTTGCCATTGCAGCTGTAGTCAAAGCATTGCAGCAGTCCTGTATACATAATAGAGTGGTCAGTAGTGCTTCCCAGTGCAACACAGCCCTTAGTGTGTAGTCAGTATTTCATGTTTCGTGAGGGCACTGCTACCATCTTTCTAATCCTTCTGTGAAAGTTTTCCCCCAGTTTGCTGTTATAGCGCTGATCTACTTAGCAATTGAGTGAGTTCACCAGCATGTGCCTTCTCAAGCGCCTGAATGCAGCACGAGCACAATGAAACAGCTGATCCGCGGATCCCCGCACAGCCTGTCACTTTCTAGAAACCACTGGCAAGGAAACAGGCACTGGAGACATTTTCTTGTTGCTGGTAAGCATGGTCTCATCTGGTGCTGCTCTCCAGCTGGATCTTCAACATGTCAAACTAGTCAAATACAGTTCTTTAAATGAGCGAAAAATGTTTCATGCCCAGAAATGAATGCAAACACTAAATCCATTTCCCTATGCTCCTCTCTCCCCAATTCCTAACTGCTGAATGTATTCATGAAGCTCTGAGCACATCTTTGTCTACTGAGTGACTGTATTCTGCTGTTGAAACACAGCTGTTGTAAAATATTTTAACCTGCATGTAGAGGTGTAAAGTACAGTACCTGAAATGGGTTTGGAATAAAGGAAAGGTTGGGAAATAGCTTGCGACTGACAACTCTCTCAGAGAAATTGGTTTGTTTTTACAAAGTGAAGTGGAGGTATCAGACTGAAATATGTATTCCTCTTTCCTCCATCTTCACAAGGGAATATATTAGCTTGTGATTCTGGGGAAATAAAAAATTCTCCTTTTGGGATTCAGGTTCAGATAAGATATTTGTAAGAATGGGTGCTGGAAATGGGGTACTAAACTTTTCCTGTCTCTTGTCACTGCCTAGCTAATGGTGCTCACCCTGTCTATTTCTACCAAAGAACCTTAAGAGGACGCTTGAAATGCTGGCACTTCATTCAGTGCATGCACCTGTTACTTAGTGCTTTATCAGGTCTAGCTTGGCTCACAGGTAGAATTAACCCCAAATGGTAGTGTGAGGTCAGAACCAGAAATAAACTACTAGATTAGCCATTAAAAGGAAGGAGTCTTTCTACATGGACAAAGATTGGGAAAAGAAGCTAGAGGTTTTGTTGGAATCCAATTTGTAAGAGATTAATAGAACCACAAAAGAATAACAAAAAGATTGCTTTGAAAAGTAAAAGGGAAGCAGCTCATACCTGACTGACTTCACATATTCTTCATCAGCAGCTCAGCCCTTGTAAATCTCTTGCTGTAGGACAACTCCATTCTGGTTTACACTACAAATGACACTGCTTGGTCTTCATTTATTTTTGAAACAAATTTGTCCATTTAAAAGTAGACTATAATTGAAACAGCTCAGCATGGCTGTGGTTACAGTTGGCAAATGAGACAAAAAGAGAACCTGCAAGTTTGTCACCACAGCAAGTCTGACAAATTCTGTTCCCCATTCAGATTAGTTAGTGGTAGTAACTAAGTGTCTAGATGTCCTCCTTCCATAAGTAAAGTTTAATTAACTAGGATTAAAGCATTTCTGAGAAAATACACATCTTTAAGCAGTAAATATAGAGAACACAAAGTTTGTGTCCCATCTGTAGTCTTCCATGTGGGAACCTTGTTAAGGCCTAATTTCTGTATATTTCTGTGGAGAGCCTATGTTTCGACATATCTCTCAAGACAGCTCATCTCCTCTTTTCTCCTCTGACAGCTTTTAACTATATGATCTTCTTTAGATCTGTAATATCTCACCCTGTGTCTTCACTGGAGACTGGATATAGGATCCTTGAAGTCAAGAGCTTCTCTGCTGTGTTTCAAGTGTGTCCTGGGACATTGTGTATGACTTCCTGGCACATGCCACTATCCTCATAATAATGGGAGGATAATAGGAGTTATACTGTATGTCTGAATAACTAGGTTACACATCTGTTTTCTTTGATTGTTGGCTGGCATGTCTGTCTCTCACATCTACATTTTCCCTTTGTTGTTTATGGCGATTTCTCCTTCTATAGGCTTGATTTGTACATTAACATTTCTTAGCAGAGAACCACAGTTTTCAGCACACTTATTCTCTCATTGTCTGTACTTGTTTGTTTCAAACGTAAAATTTTAGACAACCTCCTGCTTTCTTTCTGTCTTCATCTTTTTGAATCAGAATATCCGAATGCCATGAATGATTTGAAGGGCATGGGAAAAAAGCCCTTCAGTTAGTTAATAATTTCTTTTTAACTCCCTTTCCTTTTTTTTTTTTTTTTTTTTTGGCCTTTGATATTTATGTAAAGATATTTTGAGGTCTCATATCCTACTTTTGTTCTTTGAATATGATATTGTCTTTCACTTTTGATAATTGCTGTCATGCTGATTTTCTTTAATTGTCCTGTATAGACAAAATACCTGGAGATGGGCAAGTGTTACGATAGGGAACATTCAGCTTTGTGTTTTTAGCAGAAAGTTTTGGCAAGGAAATTAGGGGAGTGAGAAGCTGTAAGGATGAATGTTAATAATGTTTTAATTATTTTACAGTAAAACTGTCTATTTGCTGGATTTTCAAAATGTATTTGAGAGGACCACTCTTGCTAAGAAGACTTGAAACCTAAACAAATAAGATGAGCAGAAGGAAGGCATCATCTAGGCAAAATGCAAAGACTATATGTCATGCTAACTACTTTTAAAAGAATCCCCGAACTGTTTCCTTTCCCTATGGCCAAGAGAGCATATTGCAAACAATATGGTGCGGTATCGCTTCCCATATTTGCTTATGTGAAATCATATGAAGAAGAGATAAGGGAAAAGCAAGTTCTTTTTCCATTGCATTGCTGTCTGCTCTGTCCATCCCTCTGCTTCACTTGCGCCTGTGAAGGAGAAGCTGCAATGTGTGCAGGACAGCGCTGGTGGCCAGCTCCATCTAAGTGGTGTTGCACTACAATTGAAAGTGCTGAAAGATAACATCTCAAAATCAGGTCTAACTTTTAAACTTCAGGAGAGGTGATGGTGATGCAGGACAGTACATAGGATGTCTGTTCTGCAGACTAAGACCTTGTGTAGCCGGGGAAAAATGGGAGGATTTTGGTTTCTTAACCAACACATGTAGTGCGCTTAGTCAAGGAACTTCATTGTCTCCATAGGCAGTGGTAATCTCTTTGTTGTCTTAGGAAGAAAGTAAAATGCCAAGCTGCAGTTTTGCTGGCCAGTATACTTAAATACACTAAAAGGCATTCATATCTCTGAGGAGTTTCTAAAGTGTGTTTGATCTATTACTTTGCATGTGCCAAGAAATAATAAATAACCCAACAGATACAATGCTGCATGATAAATTTGAAAGTATTTTCACTTAATCTCTGCCTTGATGAGACACTAATCTATCTTTTAAAACATTTTCAAAGGTGTCCTCACAGACCTATCAGAATTAATGGTGTATTCCATTGCACTCTGGATTGTTGAAAACAGAATAGCACGTTATCACCTAGTACTATAGATACTATCACCTAGTACTATAGACACTTAGCAGGTAAATGCAGTGGGCAGCAGGCAGTGGGATAAATATATCTCTTGCTCACAGAAATAGTCCCTCAGAAGTCAGTGGAATAAGACAAGTGTACTTCATTTCATAGAGCAATAGTACATCTCTTGGAAAAGTAAAGCATAGCTATCCACTGCTGCAGCTAGCTGTAAATAACTCTCGATAAGATAATGTCTGTATAGCGTTTTGAAAATGTAAAATTACTGTTTTTTCATGTGACACTCTTCAAGATGGTATTTATTGCCTCAGTCATCAGTAGCTATTACCCTTATGAAACAGGGAAGAGCTAAAACATGTTATAATCAGGTTTTGAAGGTACAAAATACAAAGATGTAATGTAAAAGGCTGCTTAAATTTTGTGACTAATTTTTCTGTACAGTCCAAGCCCTATTTGAACCCTCTGCACAAGACCATCAAGTGCTAAGTGCCTCTCAATATTAGGTTCTGAATGCCATTCTCAAAATATGTTTCAGTACAATTGTGGTGAAAATTGTTCACAGTAACAGGTCATTTCAGAGATGCTGGGTGCTTCCCTGCTCTTGGATTCATCCTGCATCAACACCCACCTTTTATTCCCCATTTATTCTCAGCATTTACAACTCTGGTTTTGATTGATAATAGAAATTGAGAGATAATCAAACATGAAAAAAATATTTGTGTGGATTCTGCTTTTATCACATTCCAGTTGTTCACCTAGCATGGATCATTTCCAAATGTTGGTTCCAGTCAGCCCCTTCAAGTGACTTTCCAAGTTCCAAGTCTCATAAGTATCGCCAGTGGGGAGCTTCAGCTGACAGTCTGCTTACATAAGCAAAAGCCAAAATTTTGCAA
Organism: Thinocorus orbignyianus; assembly: GCA_013400375.1. Classification (NCBI taxonomy): domain Eukaryota; kingdom Metazoa; phylum Chordata; class Aves; order Ciconiiformes; family Thinocoridae; genus Thinocorus; species Thinocorus orbignyianus. The sequence continues at coordinate 27,789 of VXBW01003910.1, read as the reverse complement.
ATCATCTTTGAATGTACCATACTTAGGCTTTGCTTTTTCAATGGATGAAAAAAAGTTTCTATAAATGTTCCTAGCTGATGCTACCCAAAGTGTACCTTATGTACTGTGCATCAGCTCTCAACAGAAGCTGGAATTTGAATTTGAAAAGAATTTGAAAATCATGTTGACAATTTGCATTCCCCAAAAGTACTTCAGCTGTATTTCTACATTTTCATGGCTTTCCTGGGGTTCTAGAAGTAAAATTCTGTCTTCCACCTCGAATTTTTTTTTCTGAATGCTCAGACATATTTAGGTATTTAGTCCTTCCAGTCCAATACAATTTATTAACTGTGCAGTGCCTTCTTTTATCGTTTTACCAGTAAAAGTAATGACATAGGCCGGAGGTTAGAGCTACAACAGGAATGAGAGAAAAAGGGGCACGAGGCATTATTCTCTTCTGCTAAGTAGCTCTGCAGATTCTATTACAAGGATTTAGTATATTGGTGAGCTTTAGGTTTAAGTATAGTTCTTCTGCATAATCATTTGGGGATGATTCAGAAGGCTAAATCCCTTCTTCTAAATATTAGAATGATAATTTTCACTTTTCTGCTTTTTTTTCCAAGCCTTTTGGAACCAGTACCTTAATAATAAGGAAAAACTATACATAAAGAAAGAGACCAAGATATTTCTTGCAGTGCATTTTTGATGGTGCTGCAAAAAGTGGTATATGTAAAAGTGTGGTGTGTCTCTAGAGGCAGTTCCTTCTATTCTTCTGTTATATCAATGCAGGTGAAAGAACTTTACTTTCTCGCACTAATTATGTAGAGACACATTTCATCAGTGGAGCAGGAGGTAGGAAACGCTGTGCTGCAGGTGGGATTGAGCCACTGCTCCCGGATTGTTGTGAATGTAAAACAGGTGGCATGATTATAGCAAACTTATAGCTACTTTCTGACAGGTGGTATTTAGGCTCTTGGACTCTGGATGAACACATACTGCTCTTTCTATTTCCTTCCTTCTTTAATTTTTAGAGTGGTGAAATGTGAAAGATCTATAACCTGTAGGATAAAGGAAAGGTGGGTCTGCATTTAGGAATGTGTGGAAGGCTTTCTCCAACATCACCAACAACAAAACCACACGGAAGTGAAAGGGTGGTGCTCATATACAGCTGGAGAAAAAAGTCCAGCTGATAAGAGCACCCACTCTTTTCAGCCTGATTGTAGGTCCATTTCTCCTTCAGACAGGCGATTAGAAGAATCATTATTACACCAGTTAGGTTTTTGTTTGTATCTTGAGCTGAAGCCAACTTCCCTCAGGCTTAATTCAGCATTTACTAGTGCTGGAAACACCAAAGAGAGAGGGGAGGAAAAAAAGTAGTTGCTTTCTGTGCCTTGAGTGATGGAGATCCAGATCCTTGTGTCTTCTGTGTAAGAAGAGGTGCTGTATGCTTTCTCTGGTTTTGTTTTTATGTTGTACTGCTGATAATAACAAGAAGATTATATGAGTCTGAAATGATATGATGTTTTTGATATTGGTTCTTGCTTTAGACATTACTCCTTCACATCATACTTTTCCCATTTATTTCACAAAGATGTTAGAAGGAGGAAATAAGCCCAGTTTTGTTTTGGTGGGGTTTTTTGTGTTTTTTTTTTTTTTTTTTTTTTTTTTTTTTTTTTTTTTTTTCCGTTTGTTTTTGTTGTGGTTTTTTTTTTTTTTTTTTTTTTTTTGTTTTGTTTTGTTTTGTTGTTGTTTTGTTTTGTTTTTTTAATTTTAAATAAGAATTGCAAATGCAGGGTATTTCTGCAACCCTTAGAATATGTCCCTAGTTTTCTTCAGTTAGTGCCAAAATATAAGAGCAATACCTTATAAAAGCTGGCCCCAATTTATCCTGTCTTTTCTGTTCTTTACTAAATGAGGGAAGAAAAAGACATTTTATTTAAACAAAAGATGAGATGGATGTATAATAATAAGGAAACATGAATAAAACCTAAAGCTCATAATGTTCTTTGTTTTCATAGGCAATCATTTGATTTAAAGTAATTTTAGCCAAATATTTTTATTCTTGCTCATTGTTGTTTTTGTAAGCTGTAATTCAAATGTTATGAAATCTAATTATACAAGAAAGATTTGTCTAAATTCAAAGCAAAATCCCAAACATAATAATAAAATTGCTATACATCCCCAGCTCAGCTCCTGTGAATATTAGTTCTCTGTTCAAAGACTCTCAATAGGATTCAAATTTGACCTAGAAGAAGGTGGCAAAATGTATCATCTTGTAGTGATAAAACAATATGAGTACAAATGGACTCAATCCAGTTCTGATGTAAGTTGTAAACAATTAAAAGTACATGAGCTACAATGCCCAAAGCTGATAGCTGAGGACATTACTGCACACTTGGGGTAATGCTGGGGACCAGAAAAACAATTGTTTCACAATAGGACATAAAAGCAACAGAAAATATTTGTCTCCGCAGAGTAACGCACAGTCTTGCAGGGCCGTGTCATGTGGAGGATTTTTCAGCAAGCTGGCATGAGTGTGAGTGATGCATAATGGCAGTGGTGAATGGATTTCTGAATAGATTAGCAGGTGACGTCATGAAAAAAGGACTATTTATCACCATAATTTAACACAAGATGCAACACAATGGCTTGATGGATGCATTTTATGGTTTTCAGCCAATCATAATAATGGATCTATTGACTAAAGTTTTAGATGCCCTTTGTATACCCTTCATGGATAAAAAAAGAACAACAAAAACAGAGAATGAAGAGGCTGAGAACATGTCAGAAAATACTTGCCAGGAATGTTTTCAAAATTCAGGCTTTCTGTGCAACAGCCTTTTGACCTAAAGCTTCCCCAATCATCTTTTTAAATGCCTAAAAGGCTAATTATGCTCAAGAAAAATATTTCAATTGGATATCGGAATAATATTCACACACTCAGGAAACAAATAAGATTTTTATTCTTTTTTTTTTTTTTTCCTTCCTCATCATTTTGAATGACGAGATTCTCATTGTTGTAATGTTAGGTTGGTAATTTTGGTTGTGCCAGCTGGGTGTTAAAGTAGGACATGACTGTGTTGTGCAATAGTTTGGACACTGAGGTAGGAGTGAGGAAGGAGAAGAATTCTCTGCTCTCTGCTGTTATGCCTTTAACACCAGACATTTGAGAGACAAGAATAAAGACCCCATAAAGTAGACACCCAGACTCTGGCCTCTTCCTTCTCAGGTGAATGCCTTAAGCACCCAGTAACTGGCTTTTTGGTTTCTTCTGCTAACTTTTCTTTCAGGGGATGTTTTTACTTCTCTGTTACCTAGTTGCCAAATAGGAGGAAAGAGAGTGATTTTCCTTTCTTAGCTTGATGGGTACAGCAGTTTCCTGGGAGTTGAAAGTTGAAATTCATTTAGGATGAGGAGGGTTTAGCAGATTACCAAAGTGAGAGGAAAAATCTAACTAGTAGAAGATGTCTCCTCAGGGAGGCACTTTGATTCAGGAAAGACGGGAGCTAAACTTCTATATACTGGAAAACCTCCTGGATTTTACTTCTCAACGTGGCATCTTTGTATCTCTTTCAGGGAAAACACTGAAATGCAAGTTTAATTTCTAAGAACATTTTTGAATGTTTTACCTAACATGGATAGTGTACAAAATGAAGTCACATGTGGGCAGTGCTTTCAAGCAAATACAGAATCAGCTTGTGGGATTTCATGTAAAGTAAGAATATGTTTCCGGGTAACTCTGGGAATTCATTTAAAATGTTAAGTATCAGCCCTAGCTCTGAGGTATGCCTACCACATGAAAATACACCTGATTCTTCATCTCCAGGTACTGTACTTCCACAAAGGGCTGACCAGAAAAACAAGTAGGCTAACAGCTCCTTAACTGCTTCCAAGTCAGATGGATGGAAGAGGTTTTCTGACCATTATTGTTGTTACTATTGGGCCCTCTGACTTAACTGTGGGTGTTTAATTGAGCTTCTTGATGTTGGAGTGTTTTATCTTTTCTTCTTGCTATTTTTTTTGTGTCTGGACTCCATGGAAAGGTCTGAAATACCTAAAACTATGTGCTTATTCTGAAGTTCTGCTTTCTGCTTCCTCGCTTTTTCTACACTAGAAGTAAAAATTTTTAGCCAATATGTTTCAGAGATATGTATAAAAGAGCTTACAGGACAACAAAAAGGGCCAAAGAGAGGGTGGTATGGTAGTGAGATTGAAGGTGCAAATTTAGTTAATAATGACTACAGTCAACCTAAATAGGTTTTATGCTCTTCTGAAGAGAGTTCGTGGCCAGGAGGACTGGGGAAGGACCTAGGAGTTTTGGTAGTCTCTCCATTAGGAGAACCTGGGAAACAGGCTGAGAACAAGAAATGCCCACAGGGAGAAAAGTGGTTTTTTCACATGACAAAACAGTACAAACCACTTGTTCATCTGAACCTTAAAAATATCTAAGCTGATGGAACACTGGAAGACTGAACTTCCTATTTAATTTTATATAAACTAGCCTAAAAAATGACTTCAAGCTGACTAGGATTTAATTTTCAGTGCTAACCTTCAATTAATTTGTAACTTTTTTGGCACCCAGTTTGCTGGAAATGGCTGTAATTATGTTGTTTTCTGAACGGTGCATTCATTCAGGCCATACTCTCTAAGACTGTTTATACAGCTGGGAAAAAATAATGGTATTTAGGGGGATGGGAGAATGCTAATAGGAAACTTATTGAAAAAATCTGAATTATCGATTTTGAAAAAGTATCTCATTAACTCTCCTTTGATATTTTAAACTGAATGTTTAGCTCTTAATTTTAAGAGAATTTGGGATAATTTTGTTGTCTTTAACAAGAAATGCATGGTCAGCTTCCCTATGGTTGCCTTTTATGCATCTTTGAGGCTAGCACAATTACACACTTGCTGCAAAACCCCACGTTGCTCTTCTGTGTGGGGCTTTATAATGATAGTGTTGTTTCTTAATTGATCTGCATAGCAGGGTCCAATTGCTGTTAGAGGAGAATTATTCAGAAATCTGGAGGATGAGAACATACAGAGCAAATATGTTACCTTTTTATTTTATTTTTATAGAAAAAAAATGCAATAAAAACCTTTTGAAGACTGTGCTGGTTTAATGCACAATAAACTGTATGTTTGCTATATTGTAAAATACTATGTGTTTTCAAACTAAACAGATTACTTTTGGTTTTTCCTTCTCATTTTCTTTACGTTTAAAAGCTACTGAGGTTTTTGAACATTCTTTTGTGTGTTTGGCATTAAAGGTGTTTGTATGTGTGTGTCTCCTCTTGTCTTTAAACCCAGAGGAAGCTCCCCGCTGGTATTTATAGTCTCTTGTTTGAGTGTTTTTCTAGCTGAAGGCACACTTTATGAAGATGGCAATTTGATTGTATTTCCAGCCATATATTTGACATGGGTTTAAGGGCAGTAATATTTGTATGTAACCTTAATAACCACAGATTGGAACCAGAACTAATAAGAAAGATTAAAACTGTCATTACATTTTGAATTTTGAATTAATTGTTTCTGAATTTTCAATAAAGATCTTCTTTTTCATTTCTTTTTTTT
>VXBW01003910.1:0-22209 GCA_013400375.1 Thinocorus orbignyianus | reverse complement strand
TTTAGTGTGACTGCTGTCATGTTTCTGCCCCTCCTTGTTTCAGAAAGACCAGGAAGTGATAACCACAAATACTTAGTGGAACCTCTGGGCATTCCTTACCAGGGGACTCTTGATGGAAATAGGTGGCCTCTACAGGTTTCTGACCTGTCTTTCCACAGTTTGATGTGAGCTTCCAAAAGAACTTTTCAGGGTAGAGTTCTAATTCATTCTGATTTTATGTAGATAGGTGTGTGGATTGGCAAATAGTTGCCTCAGAAACCAGTACCTTCCACCAGTTTCTGAGCACACAGTGGTGTGCACACACACTGCAGCTATACAGGCACGTTCAGGTTACCAGATTCAAGGCACAGTTTCTTTGGGTGATGAGCAATAAAACCTACTTGCTCTCCTGATCCTGGAGTATTTTGGAAATATGAGTGCCCCATGAAACCTAGGCGTCTGGGAGAATCCTTTCTAAGCTGCAGCAGCACTCTGAGCTGTTGCAGAGCCGTAGAACTGTATGTGCTGTGACTACCCTCAGCAAGTGCCTGGGGCTTAGAAAGGAGCTGATAGAAGGCAGGTTTATGGTAGGCTTTTGCAGTTTTTCCATGAGATGTTTCAGTTCTCTTATCACCTTGATGCCACTTCAGTGGACTTGTTCCTGTATTTCCATACCTTTCTTGCACTGGAGTCCAGAGCTGGGTACAGTACCCAGGTGCATCTCACCAGTGGTGAGCAGTGGGGAGAGATCACCTGCTTCAACCTGCTGGTGATGCTCTACCTAATGCAACCTGGGATACTGTTGGGTGTTAATCAATACTCGGATGCCAGATGATAGACAGTAATGAATTCAGGTGGATATTGGACTTGATTGTTTCTTACTTAGTTTACTGTAGCATCAGTCAGTCAATCAAAAATTATTAATGTGTATGTGGACAAGTTGATCTCCTAGAGAGCACATTTCCTTCTTTTTAAATATTTTATTTTGATTTTCTCAAGTAGCTGTATAAGTGGTAAAAAAGGGAAAATGAAATCCTGCAGGGGAGGAGTAAACAAATTTTCCTCTTTTTGTGAGGTCTCTACCTGTTGATTTATGACAGAAGTGTTACTTCCCTTGAATGTAAAGGTTTTTACTCTGCCTCGGTCTGGAGTTCTGTGGGCTCACATATTTTTGTGCAAGGGTAGAATTGGAATAGAGTGGGTTTGCCTTACTGCTTCTTAAAATTACTGTTTGACTTATTCATGTCATTTGTCCTCAGAAAGGAATTTAATTGTTTCTAAAACTACAGTAGTTGGAATGAAAAAGCCTGAAAGATTATATTAGTCTGTCATATACCTTTTTATGTGGGGAACATAATTACTTCTGAAAGAAACAGAAACATTTTAAGATGGCTCCTTCTACCTGGCTATGAAATTGTGGAGGTGTTAAATTTATCTGTTTTCCAGATTGAGGAAACTTAGTTTTGAGCAGAAACTGCACCACTTGAATAAATACTTGTCACACAGGAGAGTCAGTGTGTAGCTAAAAATGCTTTTTCTGCTGTGTATTGTAGGGATTCCTACTTTTCTTTTTCCTGTATTGCAGACTACTTGTCACATTATACCAGTGGAAGGGTGAAGTTGTGGGCCATTGAGCACTGATTTCTCACAGTACCACAATTACAGAGACACCTGTGCTAAATAACATTGTGCTGTTCTACTTTGCAAATTACAGGGCTTGGTCCCACTCTAAGATGCACAGATGTACATCGCCTCCCTTTGCAAGCAGACCTCATACCTGGGCGCACACACTGACTCGCACATCCTCTGCAAGTTAACTCACCCCCTTTCTAAGAGCTGCTGTAGACCTTATAGCTCAACATCCATAAAATCTCTGTGATTAGTGTCATGTGAATTCCTTCAAGTACTGCCATTCTTTGTGGCAAGTGTATTTTTGCCTAAAAAAAATGACAAAAAAAAATGCGGACCTCCTCTTCTTCTGGTCAGGTCTCAGGGTTTCACCACTTTCCTTTGCAGTTTGTCTGGTTTTGCACTGCTAGACTCTCTGCCTGTTGTTTCAGGCTGCTACTCAAATTACACATATTCTAGTTATTATTTCCATCATTTAGTATGAATTTTACAGTGATGTTGTTTTTATGCTTCCTTACCCTTACCCACATGTGTTAACTGTACAGAAACTGTTCTTCTTGTGGAAGAAATTATATACCAAAACTACCCAGTAAAAAGCTTGTTTTATGGCACTTATAAAATTAATGCCAAAAATGTATGGTAAAGCTTGATTTTTTTTGACGTTAATGGCTAGTTATTTAACATGTTATGCTCTTGTAGTGCCCAGAAAAAAGCACTTAAAGATGTTCAGGTATGATCTCAAATTCCCACCCAAGGATTCAAAAGTTTAAAGGGTTGTTAAGTAAAAAATAGGGGGACAAAACACACCTGAAATGAATGGGAAATTGAACAAATACCTAGAATTTTAAATTTTATTTTATTTTCATGAACCAAATCTATTATATCATGTACTATTTAGATGGTTCTTGTGCATAGCTGGGATATGGCAGCAAGTGCATTCGTTAATCACCATCCACCAGGCTGTACAACCTGTCCTACAAGGATAAGGCAGGTCCACAGAGTTATTACAGCTCGCTCTCTCTGGAGATGCTGGACTGTAGACATGGGATGGAATGATCCTGAGCTTCCCTTCTAGTGCTTTTTGTTATGCAAATGAGCACTTTCCTCTCTCCCGTGTGGCAGTGTGACAATGTAGAGCTAGTGTGCTGATAATCTTGATCCATACTTGCAACTGAAACGCCTTTTGATAGAGAGGGTAGTCTTACAGAAATAAAGGGGAAGAACCCCAGAGGCCTTATAGATGTGAATTAACAGCAACTATGGAAACACAAACGTTTCAGTAAATGCATTAAAAAGTAAGTATTTTGGGAACCTCTAAGCAAAGGTGACAAGTTAAATACATTTAATTTAGCAATTTATGAATTGGTATACTGCAAGAACACATCATCAACTTATATTATTTTTATATGATATTTAGCATGGATTATGATTATGAAAGTTTTAGTCAACTGTAACTGCAGATATTACTGTCCCTCCTCTGTGGTGAAGGGCTCTGTGGTGTGCTATAAGAGGCTGTGTGAAGTTTGGAAAACCACAGCCTAGAAGAAATGCAATGATTTATTCTGTGTATCATATGTAGGCAGTTAACATTTTAGGGGGAATATTTCAGAAAAATTATTTTTAAAAGTGTTATCAATACTGTTTGTCATATTCTTGATCCTCTAACTCCTCAGTCAAAAGGAAATTACTTTAGCCTAAGAGACAGAGAGATGCAGAACTTATAATGAATGTATGAGAAAAATTTCTAGGAGACCTTGGCATAGCTTGCAGAGATATATATGAGAGTGTCTCACTCGAAATAGAGGGAAAGGGTTTTTATGGAGGTCAGAAACCCTGTGTCTGGCTTTGCTGGGTGATACAGTATTCATTTTTACTTCTGTCATTGTTCCAGGACTAAATATTCCTTGCCTTAAACATCAGACCAACTAATTAGAGAATAAAAAAAAAGCAAGAAACAGTTTGAAGCAGTTCATTTGTGTAAACTGGAACAAAAGCCAACTGAATGAGATTAGAGGACAAGCACAGTCATCAGAGTAACTTCTTCAATGCAAATTAATATGCGAAACTCACCTCCACATAGTACGTCTGCATTATCTGCCCATGTGTGTACAAGTAGAGGGTTTGTTCTGTAGATACAACATATCAATCGTTTCAGTTCACTTAGGATCAAGGACTGCTCTCTGATTGCCAGACCAAATGGTGCAAAGTGACTTATGTCCCCACTGCTCGTGAGTTTTTTCCTGCAGACTGTTCACGGCCAAATGACATAACATCTGACCCTCTGTGGCAATACAGCATGGCTATAGCCAGTATTCTCAGTTAAAACAGTATGAAATAATGTTTTCAACCCACCAAAGCAGCATTTTTATAGCCTGACCCTGAAGATAGCTGTTACATGTTTTGGGGCATAAAATGAGGCCATGTGAATTGATGCTGCAGAGCCTATTGAGATAGCTTGGAGAACTCCTTAGGCTCGAGAAGGCCAAACAAGTCTTTGTTCACATAATCTGTCTAACGGCAGTGGTTCTACATTGAACTATAACCCAAACCTGGAAGGTTTTGACTGAAGGGAACACTCTTTAAAAAAAAAAGAACCTAGGAGTGAGCTGGCATGCATACAGTGTAGACAATCCTGGGAGTGGTATTGAGCCAGGGAATTAAAGTATTTACTGCTTTAAAAGTCTTTCCTGAAAAGAAATAACGTTTAATCTCTTCTCTGCTGTGGGTGGCCCTTTCCATGCAGAAAGTATTTTAACCCTTTTAGTTTTAGGTGCTTTTTTTCACTCTCATTCACAGAGAATCCATGTGTCTTTTTCTTTTCCCTGACATGTGGTAGTTTTCTGAGGCACACATTTCACACAAAAGAAAACATAAATACAGGCGAGACTGTCATCAGTTTAAAGTATTGCATAAGTGGTTAAATTTAATCACAAAGAGACAACCAGCTAATGGTTTTAGTGGAATTCATAAAATCCCATAAAACACGAAAGTTAAATTTTGTCATATAATGTGAATCAGTTATAGGAACCAGCACAGCTTCCTTTTCTCCCTGAATAAATTCTAAACAGTCCTTAGAAAATGAATTACCAGTCTGCAAATCAGGATGACATATTTTTCAGCTATAAAACTAAAACTACTTTCAGACCACTTAGCTAAAAAAAAAAAAGGAGAAAAAAAAAAAAAAAGACAGCAACTTTGTTGTTACTGTCTTACTGTCAATAGTATTGGATGCCTGGTTGTGGCTCCATTTTAGCAGTTTGACCTTGTTTAGATCAACGTGAATCAAATCGACAGACCTCCCTTACAATTTCCCCACCCCATCACAGAAAGCGCATACCCTGCATGAGTGTATCCAGCTGGAGATGTGCCAATAGAAGTAATTACGTGATGAAACTATTTAACTTTGACTAAAATACTCTCACCAGGTTCTTTCAAACTGTGTGTCTTATATCTTGTTGAAGCAATTTTATATCATGCCTTTAAAGTACAGTAATGGCCACTTGCATTGACAGAAACCTCGTAAAAGAAGAAGACCGAGACCTTGCTCATGAAGTGCTATTGATTTTCTGAGTTCCTGCTAGAGTTGCCAAAGATACAACACTGTTGTTAGGGAGAGAAGATACTTTGGCCTTCAATATCACAGGAGGGTTCCTGTGTAAGCACAGGCGTCAACGGGTTTCAGTGATAAATAATGCATTTTGGTGATAACTGCCCATATTATTTTGTCAGTTTTATATGACTCAGCATTTGCTCTTGCCAAGCATTTCTTTAATGTCACCACTGGCTGCTGAAGCTTGAGCTAATTGTAAGTGCTATTTATACTTTAAATGTTCATTTACATTACGGCAAAAATCTAAAATTTCGGTTTCTCTTAGGCTATGATTGGTTTTGATCAGTAGGAAAAGCTAGACACCCCCAACATTACTTACTGCAGCATTTCCAAATGTGAATACCATACTCTGTGAGTACGTAGCAAGAGTCCAGTTTTATCTACCCTATTCAGGCAGCAGTTCTGGAAGTTGCCCTGTGCCAGTGCATTTGCACAAGTCTGTGTTACAGGTGAAAGACAGAGAGCATCATCCCAAAGGACACTGCTGCTGCTTCCCAGTGCAGCCAGCTAATGGGAAGGGTGGGTGCAGCCTTTTGCGCTCACAGCTGAGCTGGTGTTAAAAGGGGAGGTGAACTCTACTTCTTTAGAGCACTGGTAGATTTGTTTTCCCAGACGAGGGATGTACCAGTTTGTGATTCTGGCTCCGGGTCCTTTTCTGCTCCTGGGACAGCTCTGTTTACTGCCTGCTACTTGGGACAAATTGCACATGAAAAGTCTTTGAGCACCTTTGGCTTGTGTGCCTGCAAGGTTATTTGCTTTTGCAACTGTCCTTGGTGGTGGAATCTATGCCCACAGACCTGGTCTCTTTTGTGTCCTTAAGCCATTGCAGCAATATATCTGAACTACCACTAATATAATGTCACCAACTAGTGAGCTATCTCACCCCAAACATTTGAGGAAGCATTTACAGAGCTTGGTCCTAATGCTGCAAATCCTAACGGTATCCTCTAAAAGCATAAACTTTTACTTCTAGGCATTACAATTAAATCTTAATGGATTGTGCTTTTGTGACTATCACATTATTGTAGCCAATAGATAATTATTATTTATCAGTAGGGGGAAAAAAGGGCTGGCTAGGAAAATTATAGCTATGATAATTAGTTTTTGATGACATGAGCCAATTAATATAATTTTATGTTTTCCATTTTGAGATTTAGGCAAGGTTGGCTTTATTTTCATTTCTATTCCAGTGTTTGAGTCAGTTTAGTCCTTCTGAAAGGGTTGATATTGAGGGCCCTGGGGGGTGCCATCATCACCAGGCAACAAGGGAGACGATGCTGAAAAGAAATCGCACAACATAATTTCCCTCTACCTTCCCCAAATGTGTCCTTGTTCCAAATGACATGAATCAACTTTAAGTCCTATTGTCAACTTCATTTCCACCCTGAGGAGCCTAGGGGGAGGGGAAAAAAAAACGATGTAAAAACCTGAGGAGGGATTATACTGGCAAAAGTATTGCTTACCTGCATCCCTGACTGCACAGACGTCTTTCCTTATTGGTTTGAATACAGTGGAGCTTGTACAACGGGGGGGGAACAGCTAATGTCTCCCCATCTCATCTCCAGGTCTGCAGCACTATGGTGGTGTTGCACTAAACACAATTTGGCTTTCTCCCAGCAATGGGGAGGGTTAAGATTGTGGCCACCCAGACGTCCAGGCAGGCAAAATGGGCTTTATGAATTGCATTCTTTGAGTTTGGTTGTTTTCTTCCAGATCTGAAGACAAAAAATTCTTACCTGACCTAAGACCAGCCTGAAATATAAATGCAACACATTTATGGGAGTAGCTTTACAGAGGGTCCAGTTACCTCAGTGTCCTGTTTCCGGTGGTCACCAGTAGCACATGTCTAGGGAAAGAAAGTAGTGTGGAGCAAGCATATCATGGACCTTCCCCAGAGTAGTCTCTCAGCCTCCAGAAACCTGTCCTTTAGTTCTGTCTTAGAAGAGTGTACTCGGTGGCTCTGTTAGTAGCCATGGATGTGTTTTTGTTCCATTGATTTCTCCAGTTGCTTTTTGAACCATTTAAACATTAGCATTCAGAAATTTTTGCAATGAGGAATTCTGCAGCTTATTTACACACTACACGAACCATCTTCTTTTNTTTTTTTTTTTTTTTGATCAAACAGTTGCAAATTTCATTTGATGTCTCCTGGATCTTTTTTAAAGAGGAAGCAAGCAGCTGTTTTCTTCATACTTTGGTGCCGCCTTTATGCTACACACAGCTTTACAAACCTCTACTACATCCCATGTCAATCAGCCTGTTAACAGGCCAAAGGGCCACAAGAAAGCAGTAGGGCTGGTGGAGACCTGTAGTATTGAAGGCACTGTTATAGTCATGTCAATGTCCATGCAGACTGGGTCTCTTCCACTCTCTTTTCTTTTATGCTTACAGTCACTTTACAACAGGGAGGCCAGTGCAAAGCCACAAAGCAATTACACAGACATCCCAAGAAGTTGCCTTTGAAGACAGATTTTTGTTATTGGTTGTTGGGTTTTCTTCTTACTTGGTTTAGGGCAGAGAAGGAATTGTCTGCTTGTGTATGAGAAGAATCCAGGATGAAAGCAGTAACTGCTTATATGGTGTTTTTTATTTCCTTTGAGGCTTAATTTAATAGGGATGATGTTGGAAAATAAGTATGAATGAATTTCCAAAATAGTTTTTGAAATATCTGAAAAGACAGAGACCTTTGTCATCATTTAACCAGAAGAGCGTAATTTCCTCCAGTCTTAAACCCACAGTATGCTTTTCTGCAACAGGTCTTACTTTCTTCTCAGAAAGAACACATACTTTTAAGAAGTTAACCATAGTAACGTAGTGGCAGTAGATTACACATAACAGAGGGATGGTGAGGAAAACTAGATTTATCTTGTTAATTGTGATTTTAATATTACTTTCCCTTGTCTCAAAAGACTTCTTGTTTCTTCTTACTTTCCATGTTTAAACAGAATAAGGCAGGACTGATCTTTATTGGCATGTCTATTTGCCATTTGCCAACCATCTTTGAAAACATGCCTCATGAGCAAAACTATAAACAGATTTACTTTTGACAGGAAAGAATATTTTGGCCCATTTACTGCCTGCAAAATGCCTGGAAAGTTTGAAATTAATGGCTACAAATCCAAGAGAAAAGGAACTCAGAAAGCCATTTATTCCCTTAGAGAGAGACCTATTTCCCCTCACCTTTCTATATTTTCTGTCTGCGTTGGCTGAGAAAACATTTAAAAATGTTTATAAGCACAAAGAATTTCCCTATCCTTTTACAATGAAATCACTAAGAGTGTATAAACTGTGGGAGAGGGCAAAGGGGTGGAGATGACCTTTTAAAAGAAATCCTTTGTTCTGTGTAAATTACCTTGTACAACAGAAAAGCAAAATACTGAGTATGTATTTTTTGAAATTACAAAGTGCATTTACACAATGAAAGGATAAATCCTACACTGCTCCCAGTTAGGAGAACTGTTCTTTTCGAGATATGTGTCCAGCTGAGTGCCCACAGTAGGCAAGAATGTGTCATCTTGTGTGAGGGAGAAAAGAGTGTTCTGGTTGAGAAGTTTTAATATACTGCTCTAATTCTCTTTAAAGCTGTGTGATGTAACAATTCCTTGCATTTTTTTCCTTGTTGATAAAGACTTTTGACTGAATGCCTGCTGCACCACTTAGTGCTCTAATGCCAAATATTCAGATGTAAAGAAAATCAAAGTAGCTCAAACTGGTGAAATCTTTACACTTCAGTGAAGTGTCTGAAAGTCCTGTATGAAGTCCTGTGTGACAGACCTCTCTGCTGTGTAGGAACCTCTCTAGAAATGTACTGCTTCAGCCCTTTCTGAATGTCTTGTGTTCTTATGATAGGCATCTGAATACAATTAAGCAGACATTTCTCTTCACTGCTCTACGTATGCTAAAACTTTGAGTTTCTGTAATTAAACTTGCAAGACAGTCTTGGGTCATATTATGCTGTATTATCCTTTTAACTTTATTGTGATTGATTTGTGTCAACTTTAACTATACTCACTAGGAAGTCAATAAATAAAGATCAATGGTTTTTTATTTCTCCTGGTTCTTTATTAGAAAGAATAGATTGGTTAAATAACACAAGTATATAGTGATGACGTGGCTTCCCTCAACATTTTCTACTCTGAAACAGATTAAATATTTTTGAACAACTGTGCTTGTGTTGTAATTTGATGGTTCTTTGCAGTTGATGCTTTAAACCTCCCCCCACCCCCCGCCCCACACAAACATTGTCCCTGCATAAAATTTTCCTCTGAGGACCTCTTGCTAGCAAAAGGAATCTCTAATGCCATGTCCATTTACATACTTATTTCACATTTGGGTTATCTGTTGGTCTTATTGAATGGGCAACAGGGATGTATCCCAATGAAAAGACTTGCCTCCAAACTCTTGAGCTTCTCCTAACATCTGGATTTAGAGCTGAAAAATGCAGTTAACTCCTTTGTCTGAAACAGAGAAAACTGACCCTATCGACTGACCGCCTGTAAAATAACAGTACTTTTTTTCTTTGCTTATCAACTGCATGCCATCTTTCTAGTCACTGTAGAAATCTGTGATAGTTGTCGTGTTTTTCCTCAATTGTGTTCTCCCTTAGTAGGCTTGCATTATAAGGACTTCTGCAATGGGAAAAAATATACAAGAAAAGACTGGAAGTAAAATCTGGAGCCACGTGGATTTGCCAGAAGTTGAGCATGTTGTGGACAATTTAGAATCACAGCCCTTGTTCTGACGCTGGTCTCATTGCTGGTACTGTACTAAGGCACAGCTGTTGAGCTCACATTGATAGCAGTGTAAGATCTCTGCATCTAAGCAGAAAAGCCTACTGAAGCTCAGATCCATCATGCAGTTCTGAGAGTAAAATTTTATCTCCACAGTATATGTATAGTAAAATACTAATGCAAAATTCACTACGAAGTAGGTCAAAGTGTCAGACCAGTTATTATCAGTAACCTGTTTCTCATAAAAACATAGTGAAGAAAAAACCATCTTGTTCCTAAGATTTATAGCAACTTGACTCCATATGACAGGTGATTGAAAGCTTCCCTGCCATGCATATTACACTT
The DNA here is from genome assembly GCA_013400375.1 of Thinocorus orbignyianus. Lineage (NCBI taxonomy): Eukaryota > Metazoa > Chordata > Aves > Ciconiiformes > Thinocoridae > Thinocorus > Thinocorus orbignyianus. Next base: position 11,916 of record VXBW01003910.1, on the reverse strand, counting down.
TGGGTGGTGACCCCTCAGTATATATCTCCATTTAAGTCCTTCAGTACTGTGCTGAATGGAAGCGGAGTGGCCAGATGCTGTAAGCTTCTTTTTCTATGAAAATCTTTCATCCGGACATATAGCACAAAGTGCATTCATAAGATTACTTGAGTGCCCTGTCCTTGAACATGAATCCAAGCATTGAAAAGGATCAAAAATCAAGTCTCTGCTAAGAAAAGCTAGTACATTTGCAAGCCACAGTATCATACGTCCCGAGTAGCGGGAGTCGATCTCTTTGCCACCCTGCATTCATTCAGAATCCCAAGTTCTGACATACAAACTAAGCAGCTTTCTAAAACAGTGTGTATCTATTTGCCAATGGGTTTATGATCCATGTTTATATGGGTTATAAATCCTTTTCAGGAATTATACAGTGGCACCTTGCGTTTCTTTTCTAAGCTGTTTGCTTTTGCTGTTACTTTACTATTTTATGTGTCCAGAATGCTGCTGGACTACAGACATTTCCTGGGTGTAGTTTCTCTTTAGCCACATCAGGTATGTGTGCTCTAAAATACAAAGGTTTCAACTAATAAAATGGGCTTTGCAGAACCCCCATCTACCGAAAACGTTAAAGTCTGTAGGTAGTCTGTGTCACTTTGGGAACAGGGTCCAGTCTTTGATCGTTCTTGTTTGGGGCACAAGCAACAGCCTTTCTGATCATAATTGCTGCCACAGAGTCCTGCTGTCAAGGCTGAGTGTTTCCTGTCCGTGGAGGCAGGTTTGGCGGATCACTTCTCTCGCATCTCTGTGCTGCTCACTCCGGCTCCTGGGCTGCTGTGTCTCTATTTCCTCTTCACATGTCATCCATCACTCAGGTCCCAGTACACTTTCTTCATGGTTTCTGATGCAAAGGTAACCCCAGCTTAAATTAGGTCTGTGATTTTCTTCTGCTCCCTTATTGTGCATAATTTTTTCCTTTTTTTTCCCCCACTTGAAGCCTCCTAGGAGGTTTCTCCTGGGCATACTGCATCTAAAATCTTGATTCTGCACAAGTTGAACTGCTGGACTTGATGTTGGCACAACTGAAATTCTTGATCTGAGCATCCTTGAGTTTGAAAAAAAATGCTCTCCTGTGCCTGCATGGTATACAGGGAGCGCTCACCAACGTATGCCATCTCAGCCTCAGTTGCTGGCAGAGTTTAAATGCTGATCTACACTTTGTGGACTGTAAGGTTTATAAAAAGTTTCCGAGGTTTATTAAAAAAAGTTTTGAATTAATTCTGTCTTTGTATGGCCAGCCTACGAGACTGGGGCATACCTGAACTGAACAAATTAAGGATATTCTTAATCGAGGCATAAAAATGCAAGACCCAAATCTTAGAGCAACAAAATTACTGCTTTTAAAACCTTAATCTATTTTACTTCTATTATTGAAGCAAAACTGTAAAGACACAATATAGATTAATTCTATGATTTTTACAGCCACAGCTTTATTATGAGTTTTTATATTTTATTAGATAAGGAAGTTATTTAAATTCTGTGGGCGTCATCTTGTAGCCTTCATTCAGGAAGGTCTCCTTTTGACTGTCTTTACTGTACAGGATGGAGCTTTTTAGCTTTTTTTTTTTGAACCAAATATACATTTCCTCATTTTTACTTCTGGTCTGATGTATTTTAAAAGAAAAAGTTGAGCCAAGCAGCCAATTGGTTTGAAAATGAAGATTACAACAATGTTTTGGGTAATATATTATACTCATTTCCATTTGGACGGTCTTCCCATGGGAAGATTTGGGAGTGGAATAGTTCTGGCTAATTCTCCCGCCTGCAATATATAAATTTTATCCTGTTTTCAATGTATGAGGTTCTTTCATCCCAGTTGTTCTTTGGTCTAATTGTGGCCAATAAGCTGGTCATCAGTTCCACTTCATTACCTGAATCTGATGAGATACTTGGGAGCCACACATGTCCTGCTTGGTGGTTTATGATCAGTTATTTTATTTTTTAAATACTTTTTGCCTGATGCTTGGAAAAGGTGGAATAAAGAAAAAAAAAATAAAATTGCATGATACATAAGAGGAAGAGATTTCCTTTTTTTTAAGCTATATAAATGAATACAGACTGGTAATGCATTTTTAAAGTTATTTCTAGTGTGAGAAGAAGACGAATAAAAGGATACGGGGGAGGCAAATTCTGCTGTAAGAGCTGAGCAGTTAATTGCTGAAGTGCTTTTGTTAATGTATGCAGTATGTTCCACGTGTTCTTTATCACTTAGCGTTATTAGGTATGAATACAGCTTTGGGCAAGCATATGTCCCTTTTTGCCCCAGACTGCAATTATTATTCAGGAAACTTCACTCCGTTAAACATCTTTCCACACCTTTNTTTTTTTTTTTTTTTATTTTCTGCTGTCCTGGAAGTGCGTGCACTAACTCTTTAGTCTGCCTTGTTAGCCATCCATAAAAGGGAAGAACGTAGGAATGGCTGTACTGGCTCAGCCCAAAGGTTGCTTATGTGATAATCTGCCTCTGGCTAGTACACATGCTTAGTTAAAGAGTAAAAAAAAGTAGAGCAAGTGCAGTGTAATGTGTTCCAGGGATTTCCTCCGGTTTCTAACGATCAGTGTTAAAGGTTCCCTGACATGAAGGGTGTGGATTTGTCTAATGTCTCTCTAAACCCATTTAAACTTCTGGTCTCATCTGCATCCCACAGGAAGGAGTTCCATGGGCTGGTCACACACACAGGGGATGGTGTACACCTTGGCTCATTTTTCTCTCCTGCCTTGGTATTTCTGTGTGCACCTCTTTGTTCCTCTATGAGGAGAAACAGTGAGTTGTCATTCCCTGATTATTCTCCTTATTGCTTTTATCTTTTCTGTTTTATATTCTTCTGATGTGGGATGACTGTAGTCTGCAGGTAATGTTCAAAATGTGGGTGCGCAATGGGTTTATATAGCGTCATGATGGTGTTTTCAATTTTGTCATATGACAGATGTTGAGCATTGAGGTGGTATTTTCCACAGTCTCTGCAGTGGATTCAACACCATCGTTTTTCCCTATAGACACTAATTTTTACTTACCAGCATTATCACCTGCTATTTGGCTGCCCTGTCACTTGGTACTGTGACTTGACATGAGGGGTGTTCAACGTTGATATTATATTTAGATATTTCTAGTAGCTGTTATAATCCAAACTCCTTTGCACCATTTTTGTCATATTCTGTCTGCTGGCACAAATCAGCACCACCAGTGATGGGTTCAGGGAGTCACTAGAATACAGGATCCTTTGAGTTTATTTTCTCCCAGCGTGTTTTCACACTCCCCTTATTTCTCTGACAGTGCCCATTCACTACCCAGAGACTTGTGAGTCCATTTCAGATCTCCGGTGTGAACTTTCTATTTCATTTGCTGAGGAAGAAATACTTTTAAGAACATTGAAATGCACATATTAAATACATTTCTAAGTCAGTCTTAATTTTTATTTATTGTTGTTTTACTCTTTTGAAACAGAAGGTCGATGCTTTTACTCATATTTTCAGGAAAAGGCTGTGGCCAAAATCCTGATTTCCTGTCCTCAAAAAGGACCCCTTTTTCTATTTATTTATAATTTGGAATCCATCACTTATTTTTACAATCCAGCACAAAACTGACAAGTAGTATATGTTTTTAAAAAAGTAAAAGCATTGTTACCTGTGGCAAATGCTTACTAATTTTAATTTTTTTATCATTTAATGAGCTGGTTTGATTACAATATGTTGTCTAACAGCATGGATGTCTTTTTAAAAAAGTCTTCAAAGTTTCCTGAGCATTTTTACTACATGTATTTTTCAGTGTCTTCATTGCTGCAAATGGTACAGGACTCTGTTCTGAATTTCAAGTTCTGAATTTCAAGTGTTTTGTTATGTTCTGTTGATAACAATGGAAACAATTTTTTTCATTCTACTGTTGCTTGTTATTATATTTTGTGTTGTGCTTACAGACTGGCAAGTGAAGGGCTCTCTTTGTATCCTTTTTCCCCTAAGTTTCACCTATTTTCTTCTTGAGATTATTTCAACATTTGTCTTTTTCTTTTCTATTTTAAAAACTAGGTAGTGTTTTTTCCAGAGCAGGAGAGAATTACTGGATTTGTATTTTTCCCAGAGTCAATAAAAAATTTCCTGTAAGAAAAAAATGAGTTGTCTAGAGGAAAAAAAATCTTGGTAAGCAAAATTCTGCAACTCTCTTTCCTATTCTAGGTACGCTGTATTAAACTGCATGTTGAATGCTTTTTCTACTAATTTCTGTTATTTTTCATCCTATAGAGAGACTTATATCTTACAGCATTCACCCAGAGTTTATAAGAATGCTGAGTTGTCATGCAGGAGTTTTACCTCACACTAGGGAGATATTAGTTGATAACATCTACCTTTTCAGATTTATTGCTTTAGCATATTTCATGCTAAAAATATTTTTTTACCATCTGCTAAGATTAGCACTGTAGTGGTAATAAATTTACTTACCCTGTTACTGTGGTGCAGTTTGGAACCATCTTATACTTTATTCAGCCTAATTGAAAATAGGATAAGATAAATGATGCACTTTGAATTTCTCTCTCAGATGTACCATTGTTCATTACTTCAACAAGGGATGAGCACATCTGATTGTAATTTCAATTGTTAAGTGAAACAAAAGTTTCCATGGTGAAAATATGGTACCAACAGCTGTAATTGTCTAAGGGTTACTTGTGAAAAGCCCAATATTGTTTTAGTAATAAATGCAGAGTTGTTTTTCATTTACACACTTGTTTATCCTCAAACCCTAATGGAAAAGGGGTGAAGTCAAAAAACATGCTCAGGAATGCACTTCATGGAATGTGATATTTGAACTTAATATATCTATGCTTAACGAAATATTTGCATTCTGAAACAAGGAATATTTCACTGGTGATTACTATTGCAAAAAAAAAAAAAAACCCACGACAACAGTTTGGGCCAGTGATTTATAAATTTTGATTGAATTAGACAATGTTTATGATTGAGTACACTTTGGTTTTTCTTCTGGAATCTCACAGGATATACACAGTACTGAAGTCTTTGACATTTGCCTTGCAAATTCTTCAAAAACCAGCATCTTTGTAAAAGTTTTTTTCTCTTCCTTCATATTCTATTAATATAAAACCTAAATAGTAAAATGCTAAAGAAAACTATATGAGTTAAAGGGGTGTTGACTATCTGATACCAGGCAAATGGTATGGGAAGAAATAAGCATTTATATGCCATTTGATCTGCCTGGTATTTCTGCCAATTTAATTTGTGGCCTCATCATTTTATTTTTGTAAATTTATAAATATTTCTGGCTTGTGTTGCATGGCCAGACTGCTATACTTTCCTTTATGGCATATGAAAACATAGTCTGTAAATTATATTCTTCGCTTCAGTTTGCCATGAGTTTAGGATAAACCAGGATATTGATGCATAAAACACTTACAGTAGAAAATACTGACTATGTAATGGAAATAAGTGAAAACAGGAGAGAAATTATGTAATGCTAGGCCTCTCCTTTTTTTTAGATACAAGTGTGATTTTTATGTTGATGATGTCTGGTTTTAACATTATGGCAACACAAAGCCATATCCTATTTCATTCATTCATGAAATTAATTCCATTACCTTACCTGTATAAATAAGGTCAGCAAATCTCTATCCATAAGTAATCCACAAACCTGGCTTTTCTTTCAAAGTATTAGAATGTCTTCAGGGTTATGCAGAAGTAGGAGTGTCTCTGGGATATCCTTGTTTGTAGCATGGTTACAGATCATAGAATCACAGAATGGTTAGAGATGGAAGGGATCTTAAAGACCATTGTGTTCCAACACCCCTGCCATGGGCAGGGACACCTCCCACTAGACCAGGTTGCTCAAAGCCCCATCCAGCCTGGCCTTAAACACTCCCAGGGATGGGGCATCCACAACTCCTCCGGGCAATGTGTTCTAGAGTCTCACCACCTTCACAGAAAATAATTTCTTTCTAGTATGTGGTCTAAACCTCTCCTCTTCCAATTTAAAAACATTACCCCTTGTCCTATTCCTACACCCCCGACAAAGAGTCCCTCTCCAGCTCTCCTGTAGGCTCCCTTCAGATCCTGCAAGGCTGCTCTAAGGTCTCCCTGGAAGGTCTCCAGGCTGAACAGCCCCAGCTTTCTCAACCTGTCTTCACAGGAGAGGTGCTCTATCCCTCTGATCATCTTCATGGCCCTCCACTGGACCCGTTCCAACAGGTCCATGTCCTTCCTGTGTTGAGGACTTAAAAGCTGGACATAGTACTTGAGGTGGAGTCTCATGGGAGCAGAGTAGAGGGGCAGAATCACCTCCTGTGACCTGCTGGCCATGCTTCTCTTGATGCAGCCTGGGATGTAATTGGCTTTCTGGGCTGCCAGTGTGCACTGCCAGCTCATGTTGAGCTTCACTTTGCCTCTTCTCCCGAGTGAATAATGACAGAACCAGAGGAAATGGTCTGAAGTTGCAGCAGGGAAGGTATAGATTAGCTATTAGGAAGAATTACTTTACTGAAAGAGTGGTCAGGCACTGCAATAGCCTGCCCAAGGAGGTGGTTGAGTCACCATCCCTGGAGGTATCTAAGAAACGTGTACATGTGGCACTTCAGGGCATGCTCTAGTGGTGTGTGGCTGAGATTGTAGGGGTTTTTCATGTATGTGGTTGGACTCAATGATCTCAGAGGTCCTTTCCAGCCATCATGATCCTGTGATTGTCATCCACAAACACTCCCAAGTCCTTCTCCTCAGGGCTGCTCTCCAGCCATTCTCCACCCAACCTGTATTTGTACTTGGGATTGCCGTGTCCCAGGTGCAGGACCCTGCACTTGGCTTGGTTGAACTTCATGAGGTTTCCACAAACCCACATCTCAAGCCTGTCTGGATCCCTCTGGATGGCATCCCTTCTCTCCAGCATGTCGACCACTACACACACCTTGGTATCATCAGCAAACTTGCTGAGGGTGCACTCTATCCCACTGTCCACGTCTCCGACAAAGATGTTAAACAGCACTGGTCCCAGTACAGACCTCTGAGGAGCACCACTTGTCACTGGCTTTCACTTGGACACTGAGCCATTGACCACAGCCCTTTGAGGGTTCCTCAAAGGGAACCCTCCATCCAGCCTGTTCCTTATCCACTTAGTGGTCTATCCATCAAATCCATTACTTTCTAATTTTGAGATGAGGATGTCATGTGGAACAGTGTCAAACGCTTTGTATAAGTCCAGGTAGATGACATCTGTTGCCCTGCCCTTGTCTACCAAGGTTGTGGCAATATTGTAAAAGGCCATCAAATTTATTAGGCAAGTGCAAAGTTCCTTGCAAAAAACCTTTTTTCTCCTTTGAGTAAGTTCATAGCCAGTCTTTAAAAAAGTGTGTAGCTCTAGTATTTTCATTTTTTATTTCATAAAAAATTCTTTGACTGATGACCAAGTTTTGATCGTGCTTACCCTTAGTCAGGGAAAACTCCCTTTAGCTTAAGCCGGCGTTTTGCCTAAGAAGGGACGGCTCATCTGCAATGTCTCAGTCCTGGCTGGTATTTTCACAGCTGAGTTTTAAACCTCTGAAAACAGGGGTTTGTAATGAAAGTGCTGACACAACCTTAACAAGAGGATTGTGAATGACTGTGCTCTAATACTGTACATTGCCACTGTTACTGTGTTGCTGTTATCCGTTTCTAGTGTCTGTTACAGAAATTGGTATTGTATCTAAAACAATTGCTGTTATTAACAGGTTAAGCTGCTGGGATGTTAAAATAAAGGCTGCCCAGCTTTAGTGCATTTTGTTGTAATCATCTCCCAGATGCCTTGTCGGAAATCAATTCAAGTTCAAAACTGGCTAGAATTGGGAGGTCAAGGCTTCTGCAGACTAAATATTTTATCTTCTGCTCATGTCTGGAGCTTTTAAAGATGTGTATTGGGGGCTCTTTTCTTATATCCCATCTGGACAAAGATGATTGGCTTTGCTATTTCGCCCAGGTTAGGACAAGGTTAAAATCAATTATAATCAATTATTAAGAGTCTTCTGTGGCTGCAAAGCTTAAAACGGGATTTTTAAAGTTGCTCAGTTCTGAAACAAGAATATTTTAGTTGCTAGTGTAGATGTCATTATTCTGGATGTCGGGTGTAAATCTTATCTGCACTGGTAATAAAAACACAGAATTCCCTGATCTTCTTCTTGTCCTCTGTGTATTGGAACAAACAGCAATACCTAAAAAAAGAAGCTAGCGCTGTAGGAGGGACAGTTGCATTGTGTAAAAAATTCTAGTTGTCATTTCCATGTAGCTAAATGAGAGGGAGCTATTTATAATTTGGTGAAGCCAGGTGTTTTTTTCCCCAGAAATTTATTCAGTGTATTCCGGTCTCTAGAACTCAACGGCTAATTTTCTAGTATGTTTTGGGGACTCCATGCTTTTATATTAAAATACAATAGTATTTATGTATTATAATTCACTCCGTTTGCCTGATGCGCTTGAATATACAAGATTGTTGCCTCTCCCTGGAAACAAATCAGTCATTTTGTTTGAAATAACTTTTGATGTTAGGTACCATTTTTCCCATACAAATCACATTCAGCGTTATTCTCACAGCTTTTGAGTGAATAAGTGAACATGTCTCTTTGTCCCCCATTTGAACAAAACATTTATACTTCCAATTTACATATACATCTAAGAAAATTAAGAATTGGAGCCTGAATTTTGGAGGAAGACATGACCACTTGTAAAAACAGGGAGGGAAGAAGAGTGCTTTGCTGAAAGCAAGACCTGCATAAAGGAAACATGGGTTTACCTATTTAATTCTTAATTAATGAATTTATCTTAAGAAAACTGTCAAAATGATGTTAGTCAGCTTAATAGCCTCAGCTGCCTATTTTTAATATTGGGGTAATTTTGCTTCTTTTGTTTCAGGGAGTGAAGTGTATGACTGTATAAAATATGCATGTAATGTATCATTCTATATCATAACGTCTAATGTAATACATAAGAATGCCTGATACTCAGTTAATGTGGTGTGGGAGCCATACAGTTACGTGTGTTATGTCATGACTGAATTTAGCCTTGCCTGTTGTGCCCAAGTCCACAGAGCAAGCTCCATCAGAGATGAGTTTGGATATCTTGGTTCTGAGCTGGTTACTAGGCCAGCAGAATTGACTAGGATTTGTAAAACAGACCGGGATCTTCAATACTTGAATCTTTAAGACGTTTTTGAGCTTCAGACATTTTCTCTGTTACTTAGCTTCTCCTTGGCATCTGTATTCATGCTCAGAGAAAAGTGATGGTTTGTAGGTAGACTTGTTGGAAAACTTCAGCAAAGGATGTTCTTGCATAGCTTATGTCGCGAGGTCTCGGGAGGGCTCTGGTTCTTACAAAATTTCCAGATTGCTGCCAGAAGCAAAGTTGACCTGATTGTCCTCTCTGCGTGTTTTGAAAAATGTCATATATTTCAGTTGTCATTGGTGCATGCGTTCCTGAATCTGGAATATTTTAAGAGGAATCAGAATCTGGCATAAAGATCAGCTTCAGCTAAGAAACTAGATTAGCGACTTGTTGACATGAAATAAAGTACTTCAGATTTTGAAAATATTTGTGAGACTCTTAATCTGGGAAATATGCCAAATAATTGTAGGATTATAAAAACACTCAGACATTCAAAAATTTGCAAATATTTTCATGAACATAGGAACTGAGAAACATTTTCTCAAAATGCCCATTCTCATGATAAAACTATAGTTGTGCTCATATTCCTGGGAATTTTGTAGTGAACATGAGATTTTAAAAACATGTGTAGGAACATCATCCTGAAATATAGGTATCTAATGAAAATGAAGACAAGCATTGATTTTCTTTCTGATCTCCATGTGAAATCACTGAGTATTCCATAGGTTTTAAAGAAAAGTTTCATATTTCTGTGTATATGACATTGAGAATATCTTGTCACATGAGAATACCTTGTCACCCACCTCCAAGCATTTTTATGTTTGTTATCAAAAAAGGCTAGATGTTTCTTCAAGTGTCATAAAAAGTCATATAGTTTAAATATTTCTATGCACACCTATAGCCAGAAAATAAGTGTGTTTAAGTGCAACTGGAAGATGTTAATGTGCATTAATGGAGTAATGTTGGACCTCTACATTAAATCTGTATTTTCTCTGCTTGTTTTCTGTACAAACTGTTGAATCCAAGAGTAGACCTAAAGCATCACTTTCTGAGGCTGGTAGGGGAAGAAGCTTCATTCTGACAGGGGAAAGCTAAGCAGAGGATAGTTTGTAGCCTTGTTAAAGGCATGTGCAACGTAAAAACTTCCATAAAGGTAGAAAAGGCTAAATGGAGAAGGTAAGGGAAGCCTTTTTGTTCCAACATGCTCTCGTTGTCCCTTTCAACGTAGCTGAAGGATTGATTATATACCCTGTCTCGAGAAGAAGGCATTGCCACTGTATGATGGGAGATCATTGTTCACTTCAGAGGTGTACCCACGGCGAAAGGCAAAGGCACCATGGGCCTTTGCTCCAAATGCTGTGTTCCTTGTGATTCCATAAATGGTGCAAAAAACATGTTAATAAGGCATTTGAGAACAACAGAGATACTGAAATCTTCATTCTCTTGGGGCAGCCCATATTTATGTTTTCAAAGCGTTATGTGAAAAATTTGGAATTCAAGGTTTATCTTAATACATTTACCTTGTGATTTATAAGACTGCAAGAAGTATTATAATAGGAGTTTACGTACTAATGATATTTGCAAAAGGCAGTTAGTAAAAGCTTATAAAGTGAATCAGGCTCCTTTTTTATCCCAGTAATTTATTTCACATACAGGATTATATCCCTTCTCAATTTCATTTTCATTTGATAAAACAAGAAGTATAAAATGTAATTTGCAATAAGTTGATGCCTGGCTGTGCTACAACTATGTGCTAAAATGCAATAGGCCTTTCCTTTTCAGGGAGCACTAGTGAAAGTGACACATTTTGGTGGCCTTCTGGACTGGTGGTACTTAGGAAAGGAGAGGTACACACAGGATGTGTGTTGGCTGGTATTTGCAAGTACAATGTTTTTATTGGAGGCAGGAACCCCATTTCCCTTTCCTTGGAAGGTTCAGGGGAACCTATCGCTTGACTAATGAGACACAGGGCACTGTACGCCTGCATAGTTGAGAGAGAGATGAAAAGTTCCTATTTATTCTGCACAGTGAAAATACAAGTCTGGAGACTGCATGTGTTTCCAATTTCAATGCACTTTTATTTCAGTTATTTAGATGGATAGAGGCATCAAGCCAGAGTTTCCCCAACAACAACAAAGGTCTTATACTGTCCAAACAGACTGCATTCCTGAACCCACTGGTCATGCCACCTAAAAAGGTTTAAAGATTCAGCATGGTCTGTTTAAACAAAATAGCTGTGTTATTCATTTCAACCTCCACATAGGCACCAATGTTTATATTGTTGAAGTTAAGTTTTAAAGTGAGCAGAAAATGTTGGTAGAAAGCTTAGGCCCTGCACTTACTCAGAAAAGGAAGGATGTTTACCATTCTAGGGACTGAGAAAATGAACTGAGTTCCTTCCTTATCATAGCATTTAAAAATGCCATGGTAGGAAATACAAACATTTTCACTTTCAGTTTCCCTTCTCTTTTTTCCTTTTACACTTCATTGATCACTGCTGATTTTTGTTATTAAGTACAATGCTGCACACACTCATTAACAAGTCCAAGCCAAGCTTGACTGCTTTCATTGGGCACCCAAACCAGAATGCTGGGAGAAGTTCATGAACTCGCCAAGCAAGTAGGGAGCCCATTTCAGGAAACCTGGAACTGAAACTCTGTTTCTGCTATGTTTTGCCACGAAAGTAGGTAGTTTCTAGTGGAGAACGCATGGATGAAACTCTGGCATTTGTGATTGTCTTGGTTTCCGGTAGGGATG
>VXBW01003909.1:26368-37824 GCA_013400375.1 Thinocorus orbignyianus | reverse complement strand
CCATGCTGCATGCATTAGTGTAAAAGCACTTCAGCTGGGCTACCAGTCCCACCACCTTTTTGGTGTATGAAGACCTAACTTCTACCTGACCATTCCCAGGCTCAGCCCTAGTTCCTAATCCATCAATGTGCCTTGCATCTCTGCTGATGGTTCCCCCCCCCTTCCCCCTTCAAACTTAGTTTAAAGACCTTTTGATGAGGCCTGCCAACTCCTGTGCTAAGACCCTCTTCCCCTTTTGAGACAGGTGTACCCCATCTGTCTCCAGTAGGCCTGGTGTCATGTAAACCTTCCTGTGCTCAAAAACCCCAAAGTTGTGCCTCTGACACCAGGCTCAGAGCCAGGTATTGATCTGATGGCTCTTCTTGTTACTTTCCTCATTCTTCCCTGTGACTGGGATGACGGAGAACACTATCTGTGCTCCTGACCCCTTGACCACTTGTCCCAAGGCCCAGAAGTCTCTTTTGATTGCCCTTGGGTTTCTTGTTCATAGCTCATCTCTGCCTGCCTGAAAAATGAGTAAGGGGTAATAATCTGAGGGGTCTACCAGGGAGGGAAATTTTCTTTTTATGTCTTTAACCCGGGCCCCCAGGGAGGCAGCAGACCTCCCTAGGAAGTGGGTCAAGCCTGCACATTGGGCCTTCTGTTCCCTTCAGAATGTAGTCACCTACAACAACGACCCGTCTTTTTTTCTGAATTGAGTTTGTTTTAATGCTGGGTTTAGTATGACTTAGCCCTGGCAACTCCTCTATAGACAGTGAATTACCCTTCCCATTGTGATTGGGTTCCCTTTGCAGAGCCTCATATTGGTTTTTAAAGATACCTGGGGAGGTGGGGGAGTTACTGGGGAGACTCCAAGAGAGCCTCCAAGAAGTTTACAAGCGTTGAATTAGCCTCTCTCCCTCCTCCAAATTAAATACAAAAAAGTGTTTTGTTATTAGTTTGTGGGGTTTTTTTAATTAACTTATTTACTTTAAAAGAATAGCCAAATAGCTACATAACTAAAACAATAACTGAAATCAGTAATTACCAAGTTCAGTCCATGCTCAGTTGAATTTTATCAGCAAACTAGTGAAGTTAAAGCAAGTCAGCCTATCTCTATGATATCCAGCATTATGGGAGTTCTAGGAGACAATTTTAAGCTTATTTAATTGTACATACCGTCAGTTAAGATATCCATCACGATAATATGCTCAAGATTTCTTACCTGGATTTCTAATTACATGTGTATTCACATTGCTACTAATATTCTGGTCACTGTGTTGCTAAAAGAGACAAGTGCAAAAATTGTCATTGATAAATCCCAAAGTTGCATCTGAATTCTTCAGAAAATATCCTAAGAAAACAGACTAGTTTTCTATGAACAGTAAAATACACTTAAAATGTATTGAGTGTACTCAATTGATACTTAATAAAACAGTTATAAAACAGAATATATATTTGTATATCTAGAGTCTGAAAGTATTACCTGAGATTCTTGGCGTTTTTTGATTGCATGTTTATACAGTTTGTGCAGCTTTCTGGCATCAAATTCTGTAAACTTAGAGACAAAAATCCACAAGTTTCTGAGGAAAATGAAAGAGAGGTTATAATTCTTCCATATATTAATTTTTATTGTATCATACAACAGAACATGGACTTAAATGAAATTATTTCAACAGTACTTGAGTAAACTGAAATCATTGTGAAGTCTGTTACACATAATATTACCTAGCTGCACAGCAAACATTTCTTAGCTATATTTCAAACATTTGAGATATTCCTTTAATAATTTGTCATTTTGTAATATTTATCAGAATGACTGCAGAATGCAAAGTATATGAAAAGTAGTATTGATGGCAATTCTGTTAATAGTACGTGCAACTGCATAAAAATTTAGTTTTCAGGTTTTTGTGCAAGTCTTCTGAAAGGTTGCTTGAAATATGTCAGAAAACTTGAGTAATGAGAAATCTGAAAGAGGGTGAAAGTAGCATGGTAAAAAATTTGATCCTCATCTATGCTATGAAGGAAGAAAGGAAAACAACTCTTTTGGTGTCAAGAAGCCAAAACCCTAAAGACATTTGCTTCTATGATCACAGACACCAAATCTAAAGTCTAGAATTCTTTTAGCAAAGTTTACAGGTGGAGTGCTTAAAAGACTACAGAATACTACTGTTCTAATTAGTGTTTAGTTCAGAAATATATCGAGTAGGCTAAAGAAATATCTATCTGCTCTTTCACTGTGATGATTTAAACATAGTTTTGACTTAGAGGTTTGCAAAAGTAGACGCAACCAGCCAATGGCATTCCCAATGACATCTGTATAAAAAATACAGAATGAAAACCTTTACTAAATTCTGTGTCTTATTAAAGACAGAGGATATAAAAATTTTAATAATCTATGTATGGTACTATAGTATTATCATGAATTAATATTACAGTAGCTCCACTATGAATTTCCATTTCAAGAAATATAACATTTACCAAAGTTTCTTTAAGACATGGTTTAATTTTAGAGCATATTTTAAAAAAAGAATAAAGGATTCTGCAACTTAAAATCATTCAAACTTCCAACACAAAAATTTATAATGGTCTTTTTTAGTATGAATTAAATAAAAAAAAACACAACAGACTTCAAAGTTGAAAGAGTTAGATTCTTTAATGATAAGAACTAAACATTAAATATACTCTAAATACAGTAATTTTCTGATTGCTTTTGGTTTTAAGAAGTAATTGGACAAAATTCATTGCTATGCAAGTATGAAAAAGTGAATCCATTAAAAGTTGGAGTAATTTATAAGCATCTTTTTATAACTATTTAATATAGCAGAAAAATACAAGAAAGGGAGAATAAGAAACAAGAGAAATAACGAAAAACTATTCGACTTCATAGAAGCAATTATGGATTTTCCTTTTTCAATAAAAATCATGTGGAATAACTTACTTTCTCCACTGTTTAATTTGCTCAGGATTTGTATACTCCTTTAGACATTCAGTAATGTGATCCCCAATTTTGATTAGGCACTGTCTAGTATGCTCCAGTTGTTCCCTTTCAGAAAGGCCTTTCTCTGGTCTATCCAGCTGTTTCAATGCTGCTTTGACAGGCCTCATTCTTTCTTTGCACTATATAATGTAAAAAAGGAATACATTAATTCAAAGAAAAATTAAAAAATAGTAAAAATTGTAAAACATGACCCACCCTTATTGTGCTGTTTATATAGGCAAAGACAGTACTGTTGTAAGCCAAATGAAAAACAAGTCTTCACTCACAGCTCTTTTAGTTTTACTACAAGGTTTCATTTGGAAAAATGTATTCCTATATGAAAACATTAGATTACATGTAACAAATATTAAAGATTTAAGAAAGCACTATTTTAATATAAAAGATTTTCTGAGGGAAAGGAATTATAACTAGGTTTAACAATCATGGGTTTAACTTTCAGCACAAGATTTATTTTACTTTTTTAGACCTCAAAAGCTATACAAACTCAGTGTCAAGATTAAATATGAGAAAGTTTAATGTATTTTAAGATACTTTGAACAATGAAACTTGGCATTCAACAGAGGACAGCATTCCTTCTCCAAGAAGTTTTTAAGCCTGAGCTCTATGCAGATACTGACAGAAACTGAGCTATCTATGATAACGCTAGTTTAGGTGTGCCAAATTATTAACAGCGATGACAACACAGATGTATCCATAGATATATTTCATATGTGCATTCTTGAATTTTTTTACTAATTCAAATGTGTTAATAGTAAATGCAGATAAACCAGATAGCATGTTTTAAATTATAGGCACTTGCTTGGAAATACCATTCAGTCACAGTGGCAGGGTGGACACATGAAATGCATATTTTTTTGTCACAAGGTAGACAAGTCAAATGAGTTAGCCTCAACAACCCACACCAGTAAACATGCTAATTAGATTTCATCTGACCATATCATAATGATGAATATACCTTCTGGAACAGAGGGTCTGGTCAAAAAAAAAGTTCTATACACAAACTCAACCTAGAAATGCTCCTGCTAAGGAAGAGAGACAAGTCTGTATATCCAGAATCAAAAATGTGAGGGGTTTTGGAGAACATCACCATCACTGTGTCAACATCTAGGGACAACTCAAAAATCAGTGAAGCTGTTCCATTGCCAGTTCATGCCATTAAGTAATTAAGCAGCTACATTACATATTGCACTAACCACAGCTTAAAGTAACCTTTAAAAAGGCAGTTTACCAAGTACACCACTTAAGCGTAGAGGTGAACAGAGAAGCATAATTGTACATGGGAATTGAGTGATTTTCAGTCACCTAGCCACACACACAAGATATCCTAGAAATTATGGATGAATCACATAACATTTAGATTAAAAACAAAACAAAATCCCCCACATATATAAACCAGTCAGTACCATACTGATGAAAAAACAAGATAATTTGCCTCTCATGGCCAGCACCACAGTGGACCCAGTAAACCTGTAACTCCTCGCATCTTTGCAAAGGCTCCAATCGACCTATAAAAACTTTACATAGATTGAATTTAACTACCTTTTCTTCTTTCAATATTGGTTTTGTTGTGGTCAAAATTAGTGATATAACTGAAATTCTTTTGGCATCAGAGATATTACTCTGGCAAGATATTTCTAAACTACAGCAGCTGCATTAAAATTCATTCATTTCTGTCCTTTAAGAAGCAGTATCCATGAATTATTCTTGAGGATGGATCTTCACAGCCTGTATTTAAAACTATTCAGAGCATAACTAACTAAGTAAATACTCTTCACTATACTGCATAAATGCAATAAACCAAAACTGCTGGTCTCAAAACAAAACTGACTTTAGTATAGTGTCGATAATGCTTCACTGACCTCAGATTTTACTGGCAACAGATATCTGTGTTATAATGCCTAATAGCAGAATCAAGAACATAAGAAACTGTCTTCATTTAGAATATCAAGTGTAAACACTAGGTTATATCAACAAGGGACTTACCACACTGAATGTCTTCTGATCCAGTTCTTCAGATTCTTCAGATATAGGAACCGGTTCACTAGTTGCAGTAATATGAACTGGAATATCCAACAATGAAACTTTTTTATTTTTTTCTTTATTTTCAGATTTGATTTCATTTACCTAAGAACAAAATATGAAAATGTATCTGATAAGCAAACCTTATTTTTGGGCTGGAACGATACTGTAATTAGGTAATCGCTGTAATTACTTCATTCTCTTCAATAATAAAAAAAAAAACCCCAATATCTGACATTCAGTGACAGTACCTTTTATTTTCTCTCTTCGAGGGATGAAGAACAATGGACAAGTTTCTTGCACCACTTGCACTCTCAGTCCCACTAAGCTATGAACCTCTAAAGAGGTAATTTCCCATTTCATTTGCCTGTCCTTGTAGTTACAAGTGGTAAAAATAAAACTTCAAATGATGCAAAAGATTTCAATGAAATGACAACTATCAAGTAAATGACCTTTTCAATTCAAAATTGTTCACAAAATCCTGGTGGTCTTTTCTAATGCTAGATAAGAAAAAATAAACCTAGTTACCTTTTCTTCCTTTATTTCTTTTTCTTTCTGTACAGTTTCTTTTACTTTGTTTTCTCTCTTTTCTTTAATATTTTTTAATTCTTTCTTATCCTCTTTTTCTTTTCTCTCCCTTTTCAAATCTCTCTTATTTTCTTTTGTCTCTTTTTTTTCTTCAGCTTCCTTCTTTATACCAATATCTGTCTCAGGCTTTTCTTCATTTTCTTCTGCTTTTATTTTTTTATGTGGATGTTTCACTGAAACAATCTCATCCTGCAATACACAAGCATATATGCCATATCAAATTGAGTTCCTAACTATAAAACATTTTTAGCCATCAGATTAAAATCTACTTTTTATCTATGTGTGATTTCTTTAGACTTAGGTTTAACACCTATCAAATGGAGACGGATGCAATTCCCGAAACAAAATGAGGATTACTCAGTCATTTCCTTGATGTGACACAAGTACTGATTGGGCAGGGGTAATGGGGGTGTGTGAGAGAAATTAAGTTCATTTAACTTTCATATTCCCAAAGAAATCTGCCTCTGTAAAAGGTAGTTAAGCTGTAAAGAGCTAAAACCAATTAGGAAGTAGGCATCACAAGACTAAGCCGATTTTTCAGGCCATGGTGATGATGAAAGACCTTTGTTCTGGTTAGCTTTGTTCCGGTTAGCTTTGTTCCATTAACTTTTTACTGCCCACAAATTAACCATTCACAGTCACAGGAGAAGGGAACAGAGTTCCAAATTTCTCTTTTCCAGAGGTGTTCTGAAGAATCTGGTGTTCTTTCAGCTACCTTCAAAGTCACAAAATTAGGTGCAACGTGGCCCCTAAACTTCATCATATTTTCTTTTCTCTCTCTCTAGTGGTTTCTACTGTGTGATAAATTTAAATGACCCAACAAAACCAGAGGCCTAAAGGAATACATCAGAAGTAATAAAAACATAACAAGATTGAGTAGTCTAGAATAATGAAAGTCCTGACATAAACACACGCATTCAATTGCATGTCTCAAAAAATCACTTATTCATGTTGTTTGTTCTAATCAAGCTTGATTTTTTTTTCCCGAGCCTGAACAGAAGTTGCTACCTGAAGAATCATTATCAGTAGTAATAATGGATTAGTCAGAAACGTTAGTTTTATGTTCAGATGTTACATTAAAACTACATTTCTAACAGACACAATGCTCAGGTCTTTAAAGAACATTGAAATTGCACGTCACTTGTAATTAGGTGACATTGTTTTATGATATTATAGTTTGGAAAACTAATCATAATGTCTGAGCTACAGTCTTATAATTAAATTAAGATAGATATAATCTTCCATGTGATTATATTGATGCAATATTAACTGCCACAGAAGGAGGATGCCATTCAAGTACTTAAATTTTTAAGTCAAACAGAAGATCAAATAGAAAGCATTACTAACAAACAATTGAATAGTCATGTTTACCTCATTATCCTCATCATCTTCATCAGATTTTTCTGAGAGTGGTGATGAGGAGTCACTTTTTATTTCTTCTTTAATTTTTGCAGCTTTTGTTGCTCTATTCTTCTTAGTTCTTGTTTTCCTCCTCTTTGAATTGCCCTGAATGCAAATTTGTACCTTTATTATGTCAACTGACAAGTGTCTTTGCACCACAGTTGCAGAAAAACTTTTGGTTTTTATGTTAAAGAAAGCATTCATTTCATTTATTGCCACTAACGACCACCACTTTTCTCAGGACTTGAGACTGAGCCTAATGCAACACTAGAGAATATATACAAATAAGAAAGAATAAAACAATATTAAACTTGCAATTCATTCATTGAGTTAATCTCATACAATATGATTAGCAATACAGAGAAAAATCACACAAAGCAAAGAAGAGTGGAACTAAGAATAAAACAAGTATCTGCTGACATGCCTGTAAGCATATTATGTTCTGTCACTACTGTATATCAAGCTTTACTTACTGCACCAGTAAGCCTTTGCGCTTCTTTTCTTGCAAGGTCCTTATTCAGTAATTTAATGAGGTAATCTGCACGAGTCTGTAACTGCTTGGCCTGAGGTTTCTTATCTGGATCATCAGGTAAAATCTGAGGAGAGCAATGGTAGTATCAACAACAAGTACACATTATCAAATTAGGAAGCTGTTAGTCTGGAGCACTGGGAACAGAAAAAGTTGAATTAAAAAAGAAAGGTAAAAAACCAATCCACTGCAACTATACCTGACTGATATGCCAGCATGCTTCAAAGAATGGAGAATTTCTTAAATGTTTTATTTTTCCCCAACCACACAACTAACATAGTCTTGGAAATGGTCTCACAAAATTTACAGGAAACTCAAGAAACTAGCCTCAGATTTCTCTTTCCACTCTCATAGTTTACCTAAAAAATTCAAAGCTCCTGTGCCACTGTCATCCACAGATTTCCTAGTTTTGCCTTGTGCTTCTAAATGAATTAACTCATCACACAGGATAGAAGCCAAAAATATGAATGAGTGGTTTCGTAAAACAAGCAAATTAATGGAAGGCAGGGGCAGGATATCATTAAACAGATTTGTATACAACCCTGGCTCCTCAAATCCCAAATGTCAATCTCATTGAGTTTGTTTCACATCTCTTTCCCTAAATGTTTCTCACTACTAAGCAGCCATTGTGCTGCTACTACTCTGATGAGTACAGCTATTCTCATGTTGTGAATTAAAGACAATTTCAAGCAAAGAAACCAGGGATAGGAAAACCAAACCAAAACCCCAAAACAACCGTCCCTCCAAAAGATCAAAAATCAAATTCACACAACTAGAGCATTTAAACTAAGGGAAACAAAAGACAGAAGAGAGAGAATTCAAGTGACAGAGACCCAAATACATAGAAATACAGAAACATAACAGACTCTAAAAAGATCTACTTCAACTGAATACACAAAATCTTGAAATCTAATAATTTACCAGAAGGATACAAAGGAGTACAACTGACCTAAATTCCATGCAATTTCAGTTATCATAAAAAAGCTCTTTTAGTAACTGTTCTTATTAGCATTATTACCTAAACAAAAAAAAGTCCTTGATGAAATTTTGTAGTTGACATACCTTCTGTGTCAAACTGAGATCAGGATCCATTTTTATCATTTCCCAGCTGCCATAGCCATATTCATAGATACCAATTAACAGATTAGAATCATCTTCCTTACCCCAGTCTATATCAAAATGAGCTGCCTTGGTGTGGCATGGGATGACATATCTAGTAGAAATAAATTAGAAATATAAATAAGCAATCTTCTCCAACTTAGAAAGGGAGAGGGGAACATGCCACACATCACTAAGATACTGGTATATTTAGGTAAGTAATTCTTAATCTATCAGGTTTTCTTACATTTTCTATAAAATATTTATTGAAATCAGTACCGAAACATGTTTTGAAGCAGATCAAGATTAAGATATCAAGAACATCAGACATCTATCAGACAGGTCATGGATTGAGTCAGATCTAGCTAACCACGAAGATAAGCTTAAAATATTACTCAAGTGAAGTTTCTAACTGAATAAGCAGATGGTCTAGGGACTGTTATACACTAAAAAGTTCAGAGGGCTAAACAACTACCGACAATTATCATCCGCTCCACTTGCTTTTTCTCAGGCAGAGGTGACACAAAGCAGCTTCTCAACAAACCGAATTTCTAGTCTGGAATAATTAAGAGTCACTGAACCCAGTCCCCAATGAATACAGTTCAGAAGCCAAAGCAAATATTGGCTTCTAAGGAGAGAGAAGAAAGAATAAAGGATGTGGAGCAGATTTCTGCTGCCAAGTTCTTAGAGAAAAAGGAGCTATGCTGGTGTCCCAGTGTGCTTAGAGTCTAGACTGCTTAAATATATACATAAAAGCCTTGAATGGTTTCCTTTAGGAAAAGAAAAAAAAATACCTTTTCCTTTCTTCTGGATCTGAAGGAATCGATTTGTGCAATGGTGCCAACTCTTCTTCATGAGAGATGACTAGCTTTGCATTCACCTGCACTCCTGATATTCGGAATGTCGGGCCTTTAACTTTCCCAAGTCTACCTCCTTAAAATAAAGGACCAAATTATTAAAATATTTAGCCTTTATGTGTATCTTATAGACAAACATAAAGAAAAAAGAGAGTTTGATGCTATAGCAGCAGACAATCGATTATAGCAAATGACTTTTTCTTAATCAAGCACTTTAATTAAAACCCAGAAACCCAAGGTACTCCAGATAATAAGAGCAGATTAATTTTAAATTTCATGGTACAGCAAAAACATGCTGCATTCTACTGTGACAACTCAGGGAAAGGGGGGAAAAAAACAAAATCAAAAAGTCTTCTTACTGTAATCCTTTTTTCTGTATCACCTAGCATGCTAACATTTTGTTAATGTTTTCACCAAGACAATTGTTTTGTTATAATCATAGTGCAAGAATTATTCACATCTCTTGACACTTTTTATTCCTCTCCCCCATCCCCACACTTCACCTGCTCTTTCTTGTCCAAAGGAATTATCCTTTAAAGCCTTAATGCATCCATTATGTACAAGTTCTCCCAGACGTCTAAGGTCTGTCTCAGATTTATCAACTAGCTCAGCATCTCTAGCTATAGCATCCAACCTGTAAGAAAACAAATATGTTTATAGAGCTCTAAAACTAGTATTATGTATGACTCCTTCAGATTATGAAGAACTGATATGTGCTATGCACGTGATTCACCCACACTTGCTATGCTGTGTACAATTTTGATCCATGCAGTTAAAAGCAGCTATATAAAAGAATACAGAAACTATAAAAAAGGGTGTTTCACATAGAGAACAATAAACCAGGAACTAGAAAGGACACTAACTAGACAGTTTTGAGTTACATTACTACACATTCTTTTAAAGGGAAAATAAGATGTTATATATAATAAGATCATATAGACTATAAATACTATTAAAGAAAATGAAGGTGGGAAATTATTCTTAAAATATAGAGCAATACAGAATGCTTAAAATAAGAACTGACAATGAAAAAAATGCAAAACTAGCCGTTAGTCTGTTGAAAGCCTAAGGCTTTATCCACTCTATCAAACAAGAAAACAATTGTCACTAATGCAGATTAAACAAGATAGTAGGTAAAGTATAAAGAAAAACAAGCAGTCTTTCAAAATTTAAATATTTATTCAACTGACTGTCTATGTACATACCATATATGAAGAAAGGAAAATTAATTTAATTTAAATTCATGTTATATTCAAGGCAAAAGATAAGGTAGACTTATTTTCTCTTCAACCTAAAGTTTTTTGGTGTATTGTTCTAATTTTAATGAAAACAAGGTTCCAAGTTGCTATACAAATATAATCAAATAAGTTTACCTTTCAAGTGGGCCACCAAATTTCTTGTAACTTTTGATAAACCTAGTAACAAAAAATAATTTCACAGTTAAAAGCCATATGCTTAACTACAAATATATTTTTAAAATCAGTGTAAAGTCTTAGTACAAGGCTATGTGGACAATGCAAAGAAAATAAGAATTAGAGACTAGGACAGCTTTGTGTATCAAGATAATCCACTTTTAAAGCCAGAATTCTATTTTGTTTAATAACTGATGTAAACAAAATAATAGAAGATACAGAATCACAGAATCTTCACGGTTGGAAGGGACCTCTGAGATCATCGAGTCCAACCATACACACAACAGCAACAACAACAAAAAAACCCACCAAAAATCAANAAAAAAAAAAACCAACCCCACAAAACAAATAACCCAACCCAACAATCTCAACCACTAGAGCATGCCCTCTAGTGCCACGTCTACACGTTTCTGTATTTAAGAAATACAGAAATACAGATGGTGACTCAACCATCTCCCTGGGCGGGCTGTTCCAGTGCCTGACCACCCTCTCAGTGAAGTAATTCTTCCTAATATCTAATTTGAACCTCCCCTGCTGCAACTTCAGACCATTTCCTCTGGCCCTGTCAATAT
>VXBW01003909.1:192-26347 GCA_013400375.1 Thinocorus orbignyianus | reverse complement strand
ATCCCATTGGCCTCTGCCCATTGATTCAACCTGTCCAGGTCCCTCTGTAGAGCTTTCCTACCCTTCCTAAATATAATTTATTTCAAAAATTACTTTACTAATTAGTTTCATAAGACAAAGTATTCAGCAATGTGATGTGTCTAGTTATAAAAATCAAATGTGTATTTATAATAAATAGAGAATTCAGACATTATGTTAGGCCTCTCATAATAAAGAGGAGATAGCTGCAATTTTAAGGTAGTTTTAAGAATTAGGAAAACATAATATGAAAGATAAAGGAATGAAAGCACAAGAATACCCTTGACAAAAGCAGCAAACCATTATATGTTAGATGAAGTGAAAAGGAAACAAGGCTCTTTAAGGTTATAATAAAAAATATTTTATAAGCTCTACAGTATTTTTTAGAAACATATTTAAATTATAGAAACAAAGTACCTTTTCACAAACCACTCAAAGTAAAGCAAAACAATTTCTCCTCCTACAAAATAAGTATTTTTAGCACCAAATATTGATGGGACCAGCTGTACAGATTCACTTATTTACTGGTTTTCACTGAAATAAAGTTAATTTTCTTCAGAGCACCATACCTGCTTGTGACCAAAGCAGTGCTGATAACATGGGGATGTTTTTGTTATTGCTGAGAAGTGCTTAAACAGAGTCAAGACCTTTTCTGCTTCTCACACTGCCCTGACAGCAAGTAGGCTGGGGGTGCACAAGAAGTTGAGAGAGGACACAGCTGGGAGAGCTGACCCCAACTGACCAAAGGGATATTCCATACCATATGACATCATAGCTCAGCAATAAAAAGCTGGGGAAGAAGGAAGGAGAGGGGATGTTCGATGTTATGGCATCTGTCTTCCCAGGTAAACATTACACATGATGAAGCCCTGCTTTCTGGGAAATGGGTAAATATCTGCCTGCCAATGGGAAGTAGTGAATGAATTCCTTGTTTTGCTCTGCTTGCACATATAGCTTTTGCTTTGCCTATTAAACTGTCTTTATCTCAATCCATGAGTTTTCTCATTTTATCTTTCCGATTCTCTCCCCAATCCCTCTGGGGGAGTTTGATCGAGCAGCTGTGTGGTGCTTAGCTGCCTACTGAGGTTAAACAACGGCAACTTATCAAAATGGATTTTGCATTTATTTTTAATTTATTTTTTAAAAAGCACTGTATATTAATTAATTTACAATGGCAACAAATTAAAAAACTTACTGAACCTTTTTGTAGGCATTTCCACAGAAATGTCCATATCATTTCTTCAACTACAGTGTTTAGGTTAAATGATGGGAAGTAGAATATTTTGTTTGTGGAGTTAAAAAAAAAGCTCACCCATTTTAGAAACTGTTTTTTGAAACCACTGTCTTCAGGGGATGTAGGAAGAATAAAAGACTGTAAAACAATTGAGAACATTTTTTGAACCCAGTGTTATCCCTCACCAAAAAAAGTTCAAATTCTGGACATAACAGTTCTTTAAGTCAGCAATCCCAAACTACACAGAGTAAAGCCTTAAATGTCTAGAATAAAAATTTTCAACTAAATTCAGAAAAAATAGACCATTTTCCATATTTTCAAACTCTAAAATGATAAAAAAAAATAATTTGTCCCTTTAAATATGCATCTTCCCCCACATCTTACCGCCTAATCTCTGCATCGCTAAATCCTTTAATATTTTCTCGAGGAATAGTTCGTGGTCGTCCACGCTTTTTTGGTCGTTTTCTTTCTGAGATGGAGTCACTATCAGATCCAGAATATCTTCTGCTCCTACTGCGTTTCCCTTCACTTCCATTAAAGCTGATCTGGAATTTCAGATTAAGTAGTTCAAAGCTACATGACTACAATATTTTATCAATGTGTTATCTAGCCTGTCAAAAATGGGGGGGGGGCACATGTGAAAACCACCCAACCCAAAAGTACAAGCCAAAACAACAGCAATGACAAAACAAACAAGTTAGTTGGTCAAAACCCAGAGATACCTGTTTTGCACAGTTTCTCATCCTTGGGAGCATATATATTTCTTCAAGCTCTTTTTGTCTTTCCTCCTCTTCTATTTGTCGCCGCTGGACTTCTGGAATGATATCTTCCCAGTTCCTTAAATTTTGTTCTGGTTCCAACTCAATGTCATCTTCATCCATATTGGAAAAGTTAGCTACCTTATGAATTGGAAGTATTTTCACCAAATCGATACATGATTTTGTTTAAAAAAAAAAAAAAGTCAGTAGTTAATATTTTTAGGAAAACTTAGTTCAGAACGGCATATTTTATGTACTTATATATACATAAAATGTACACACATAAAATGCTTCATGAAGCACTATCTCTAGTTAGAGTATTTTCATATATGAAACACACACTCCATGCAACATGGTTGAACATAAAGATGATAATATTTTTCTTCTTTTACAAATTGAGTAATGTAGAAATACTATGAAATACCTCCCCAATAGTTATGATTGTTGTTTAATTTCCTTCAAAGCTGAAAGCAAGTCTAACTGAATGCCTGAGTTAATATGAAATTATAATAAAGTAGAACTAATCAAACAATAATGAACTATAGAAATCACAATATGTTGCAAATGAATGATTAGCAGGAAAGTGATTTAGTAATCTGCTGATCTAAAAAAAATCCTGCCCTGCTTTAAACAAAAAATAAACAAAACACAACACACATACCAAACCTAAACAACAACAACAAAAAGATCCACACAAAAAAATCCCACAAAAATAACCCAAACCACCACACACAATTTGGACCCACTTAAAATTTTAAGTGTTAACCAGTTAAGCATATCTGGCCTTCACGTTTACATGGGGGCTTAAAAGGAATTTCTAAGAGTCATCAAGTAAGAAATCCAAATTTCATTCTCTCCTTCCAGAAGCACCACAGGTGTTTAACAGCATAAAGCATTAAATGAAAAACAGCCCTCCTCGGTATTCTGAAAATTAAATGAAACTAATGTATTTGTAAATATCTTTCTTATATAGTTAGCAAAATACATTACGTATTTTTAAATGTTTGCACTGGTAGTATAGGTGAAAAGACACTTTATGCCAAAGAGTTGACTCATTGCACCTATTTCATAAGAATAAAGAAAAGAAGAATAAGTGCACAAAAGAAGAAGAAAAAGTAACATTTCTAAAGGAAAATATAATTAAGGGAAGAGGGAGGGAATAGAGCAATACCTTGAACTGTGAAAGCAACTCATCTCCTACAGTTAGTGGGCCTGGCTCATTTTCTCGAGTTTCAGCCCTCTTCAGGATTTCATCTATATCCATTTCCTGAAACAGAAGTTTCTCTTTACAACAAAAGAATTCATACATGTTTTTAGTTCCTCTGTCCATCAAGTGTAGATGCACTGTTCCATTTACCTGAGGCTCCTCTTCTTCCCCTTCAGGTTCTTTAAAAAGTTCCTCAGCACCGAACTTCAAAATTGCTGATAACTCTTCCTTATTAAAAGGTGTTGAGCTAAAATACAGAGGGTTTCAGATAAATACTTTATCTTAGTGAATTTTTTCAAATTACTATAACCATAAGTCAATCAAACTTCCTTTTGACTTAAATAAAAGGTATATTTAATACACAAAAAACCCCATACAAAGACAATATACTTTACAGTCTTTACTTACGTAACTCCTTATCACATACAAGTGAAATGACTTGCATTTTTACTCAAATACTTGGGTATACTTAAGCATAAGCTAATATGAAAGAATAAACAAATATACCTGGAAGGAGTAGAGCCAGTATGTAGTACAGTTTTCCCTGTTGTGTCCATTCTCTGAATTACTAAGTGATCTAACACCATCTTTTTCTTGGCTCTTTCAAGTATATCTTCTTCTACTGATCCTTTTGTGACTAGTCGATAAATATTAACCTATGCATATTATAAAAAGGGCTTTATTTACATGCTCACAAATTACACATGAAAACAATATTCAGATGTAGTTAACAAAAAACCCCTGAGCAATAACAAGGAGAAATGTTAGTCACGATTACAAATCTTCTGAATCTTATTGAACTAGTATTTCATATATGAAACTAGTCAATCATGTTACCATGGCCTCTAACAGAAATTATTTTAAAAAATAAAAGAAAGTAATTCTTAAGAATTTCTCTTTAAACTTCTGTACATTAAGTAAAATGGATGTGCCTGAAGTATAGCAGTTACCTTCTAGAATGACATGATGGCAATGAATATGGGACAAGTCCACAACTCTTCTCCCTACCCATCCATATACACCAGCTGCTATGCAATTTATAAATTTTTTTAAAGGCAAATTAGCATTATTAACATTTTTAGACATTCTTGGCAAGTATTAGCTATTTTCAAAATACATAAGAATAGTGATGTCCCAGACAGAGAGCTTATGGCTACCATTTGAAACCCTCCTTCAGGTTTGAAGTTTAAAAGACAAGTATGCGCACCTGTTTCTTCTGTCCAATTCTATGGGCTCTAGCCTGTGCTTGCAGATCATTCTGTGGATTCCAGTCAGAATCAAATATAACTACAGTGTCAGCAGATGCCAAGTTTATACCTAATCCTCCAGCTCTGGTAGACAGCAAAAAGCAGAAGTCCTGAAATTATAAAATAAGAAATAGCTTTTTATATATTAGCTATGATATTGTTGAAGGAACCAATATGACACTTTATATGCTCTGTGGAGCAGACTATGAACTAGTATACTTCTGTAAGTATATCATAAACATATATTAGACTTGTAATACAATAAAGTGTTCGTCATGGCTAGAGCCAGTAGATTGCTATTAGAATAGAAGAGATTAGAAAATTTCAGTTGGAAAGGACCTACAACAATCATCTAGTCCAACTGCCTGACCAATTCAGGGCTGGTCAAAAATTAAAGCTTATCATTATGGGCATTGTCCAAAAGCCTCTTAAACACTGACAGGCTTGGGGCATCAATCACCTCTCTAGGAAGTCTGTTCCAGTATTTGACCACACTCTTGGTAAAGAAATGCTTCCTAATATGAAGTCTGAACCTCCTCTGATGAAGCTTTGAACTATTCCCATGCATCCTGTCACTGGATCCCAGGGAGAAGAGCTCAGTACCTCCCTCTCCACTTCCCCTCCTCAGGAAGCTGTAGAAAGCAATGAGGTCACCCCTCAGCCTCCTTTTCTCCAGACTAGACAAACCAAGAGTCCTTAGCCATTCCTCATAGGACATGCCTTCCAGCCTTGGTTGGAAAAGCCATCTGCTTGGTTGCTTTCCTCTGCATGCATTTGAGTACCTTCTTATCCTTCTTAAACTGTGGGACCCAAAACTGCAAACAATACTCAAGGTGAGGCCATACCAATGCTAAAGACAGCAGGATAATCATCTCACTTGTCTGGCTGGTTACGCTGTGTTTGATGCACCCCAGGATGCGGTTTGCCCTCTTGGCTGCCAGGACACACTGCTGACTCATATTGAGTCTGCTGTCAACCAGCACCCCAGATCCCTTTCTGCAGAGTTGCTCTCCAGCCACTCCTCCCCCGATCTATACTTGTGCCTGGCATTACTCCATCCCAAGTGCAGAATCTGGCACTTTGACTTGTTAAATTTCATCCTATTAATCATAGACCAACGAGTTAATCTATCTAGATCCCTCTGAAANGATGCAGCCAGGAGCAGTCTAAAGACTATAGAGCCTTGGAAGCAGCAGTTGTTTCATCAGCCATCCCAGTCAAAGGGAAGGGGGATGATAGGGCCAGACAAATCTGGAAAATCAGTAAACGGCTATAGGACTGGTGCCACAGCCAGCGTTTTGGCTACTTAGAATATGGGACTCACTCTGAGAAACCTGGTCTACTAGGGTTGGATAGGGTTCACCTGTCGGAAAAGGGGAAGAACATAATTGGTCAGAGGGCTGCCAACCTTGTGAAGAGGGCTTTAAAGCAGAGTCACTGGGGGAGGGGAACTGCAATCCATCCCATTCTTATCAGTATGATGCTAATACCAGTATTAGATGCCTAGAGCCTGGAGAAGGGTTGCAGGTCAGCAAAAAAGCACCTGGAGTGCAGTACAAAAGAATTTCAGCCATTCCAGCCAGAAAGTTAGCTCCATTGGGGGCCCAACTTAAATGCCTCTATGCAAACACACAAAGCATAGGGAACAAACAAGAGGAGTTACAGACATGCACACACCTGAAGGCTATGATCATATT
The DNA here is from genome assembly GCA_013400375.1 of Thinocorus orbignyianus. NCBI lineage: Eukaryota > Metazoa > Chordata > Aves > Ciconiiformes > Thinocoridae > Thinocorus > Thinocorus orbignyianus. The sequence goes on along the minus strand of VXBW01003909.1, from coordinate 20,186 downwards.
GGCATCACAGAGACATAGTGGGATAGTTCCTATGAATGGAGTGTTGGAATGGAAGGATACAAACTCTTCAGGAAGGACAGGCAGAGGAGAAGAGGAGGGGGTGTTGCCCTCTATGTCAAGGACCAGCTGGAGTGCATGGAGCCAACCAAGAGCTTATGGGTTAGGATTAAACTGAGGACAGAAACAGGTGATGTTACAATGAGGGTCTGCTGAAGGCCACCTGACCAGGAAGACCAAGCATACAAGGCCCTCTATAGACAGATAGGAGCAGCCTCATGTTCACAAGCCCTGGTCCTCATGGGGGATTTCAACCACCCTGATATCTGTTAGAGGGACAGCACAGCAGGGCATAAGCAATCCAGTAGGTTCCTGGAATGCATCAATGATAACTTCCTTCTCCAAGTGATTGAGGAGCCAACAAAGAGAGGTGCTATGTTGGACCTTGTTCTCACCAAAAAGAGGGGCTAGTGGGGAATCCAAAACTCAAGGGCAGCCTTGGCTGTGGTGACCATGAAATGGTAGAGTTCAAGATCCTTAGTGTGGCAAGGAGGGTGCACAGTAAGCTCACTTCCCTGGACTGCAGGAAAGCAGACTTTGGCCAGGAGGCCTGCATGGATGAACAAGGAGCTCCTTGGACAATCCCAAACAGAAAAGGAAGCCTACAGAGGATGCAAGCAAGAACAGGCAACCTGAGAGGAATACAGAGACATTGTCCAAGCAGCCAGGGATTGGGTTAGGAAAGCTACAGCTCAACTCTGCAAAGAACTTGAGAGTACTGGTGGATGAAAAATTGGACATGAGCCAGCAATGTGTGCTCACATCTCAGTAAGCCAACCATATCCTGGGCTGCAAAAAAGAAGCTTGGCCAGCAGATCAAGGGAGGTGAATCTACACCAGCATTCCAATTGTGGGACTCGTTCCACCAAGTCTCACTAATACCAATGATATCATAGCTCTGGGAGCTGACCAATGCTTCCGGTTCATCCTGTTTGTTTCTCATACTGTGTGCACTGGTGTACAAGCATTTTGGATATGCACCTGAGACCTGCATGCTCCCAGGAGCAGTTTAAATGTTCCCACTAGCGTTGCCATCTTTAGATGATGTCATGGCTTGGCTTACCTACTGCAATCCTGTTGGTATCCCCTTCCCCTATCGATTCTAGTTGAAAACTCTCTTGATCGTTATGTTGTGGGTTAACCGTGGTAGGCAGCTAAGCACTACGCAGCCACTCGATCCCTTCCCCCCATAGCCCCAGTGGGACAGAGGAAAAGGAGACTGAAAGTGATGAAAAGGAGACTGAAAGCAAGGAAACTTGGAGGTCAAGATAAAAATTATTTAATAAGCAAAAGAAAAGTGGAAGAAGAGAGAAAGAAAACAAAACAAGTGATGCAAAGGCAATCACTCACCACCTCCCAGTGGGTAGGACCAATGTTCAGCTAGTTCCCAAACAAAAGGTGGCATACCTCCCTAAACCCCCTCTTCTCCCTTTTTATTGCTGAGCATGGTAAATTTGGGTCATCTGCCTGGTTATGTCCCCTCTCAACCTCTTGCACCCCCCCCAATCTATTCACTAGGGAGGCAGAGTGAGAGAGAGAGAAGGCCTTGACACTATACAAACACTGTTCAGCAACAGCTAACACACTGGTCTGTTATTAGCATTGCTTTTGTCACAAATCTAAAATACAGCACCATACGAGCTGCTATGAAGACAATTAACTCCAGCCCAGCAGACCTACCATAAGTATAAAGCAAAATTATGTCAATTTATCTTGTGAACATTTATCAACTTTTCCATGGTTTAAGTAAACAGTATCCTAGAAGATAAGCGAAAGGCACTTGTAGAGAAAAAAAACAAGCAAAACATCAAAAATACAAAACCCCTTGCTGTTAAAGCCTCATGTTTGCCCAAGTCCCTCATGTTTTTTTAAGAAAACTGAAGTGTTTTGCCAGGGTCAATGCTCTTTAACATATTGATAAATCATATGAAAATGAGATGAGCAATGATGTGACAAAGTTTGCAGATGATACAGAGTTATTCAGGAACAATTACAAAGGACTACTTATGAGACAGACAATAAAAAAAAGCGCAAGAAATTAAAGATAAAGTAAGATAGGAAATAATTGTGTGTTTTAAATACAGTGAAAGGTAATAGCAAGTCATTACTGCTCAGGAACGAGTCCTTCCATTAATACCTTAGGCTCAGTAATAGCAAAAAAAAAAGTATGAAGTTTTATTGATTATTAGAAAAGAAATAGAGAATAAAACAGGAAACAACTTTATTGCTGCACAATTCCATAGTTTGCCTCCATTCTTGAATACTGTGTGAAGTTCAGATACCCCTTCATCATAAAAACTGTGCAGTAAAACTACAAGGATTCCAGAAAAAGGCAATGATGTCTATACTAGAAATTTAAAACAGAACTAACTTATGTTATGAAATTAAGTCCTTCCTTCTCAACCCCAGCAGAAACATAAGCTCAGCAGTAACTGAGAAATGCTATGCTTCTATTATTGAAAAACCCAGTCAGTGTAGGACAGAAGACCTAAGATTTTCAAAGGTATGGAAAGGCTTCTATAGTAGAAAAACCTAAACAAACTAGGAATCTTAAGTGGTACACAAACAATGGCTAGAAAGCAGTTCTTCAGTTTCTTCCAGGGCAAGGAAATATGAATCAAAAAAATGAAGATAACAGAAGTCAGATTTAAAGCTATTAAAGATAGTTTTTCTTCATGCAAGGATATATACAACTCAGTTCTGCCCATTGCCTAAATAGGTTTTCAGTGTCAAAAGCTTGTGTAAAAGTTCAGTGCTCCTATAAAAAGTTGCAGGATTAAGTCCTACACAACAAAATAAATTAAAATTCTTCAGTTTTTATATAAAGTAATTAAATTTACTTTGATAAAGAGCACTGACAAAATTCTAAAAATATAACTAGATATATTAGTTAAACACCATTTTCATAAATTCTGTTTCATTTTAATTTAAGGGGGTTTTTGTGTATTTGTTTGATTTCGGAGAATTTTTTTTGTTGTGGATTTTGTGGTGGTTTTTTTTGTATAATACATCTCTCACTTTATTATATCATTTTATCTTCATTTTTTGTGTAATATTTGTTGTATTTGTTGAGGGGAGGAGAATAAAGCTGAGTAGATTAAAAAACAACCACCCACTAATACCATACCTCTGATCCTTCTGCATTAAAATGATCCAGTGCTTGTTTCCTCAATTCCCCTTTTATTGATCCATCAAGCCTCTAAAGAGATTAATAATACAGTTAAAAAGGAACTCCTACTATATTCTAATTGGAGCAACTTGGATTCTCAATTGCCAAAAGAATTAGGGGGGGGAGGGGGATAAGAGTAATGTAGCACCTAATCTTTCAAATTAATCAGTCTTTTCCTGTACATAAAATTAAACTTTCATATATCTTTATATTAAAAGGACACTTTTCTTAAGATAAAGTGGTAAAGGTCAAGGCTTCTTGGCTACTACCAGCAAAACTTTTACCTGAAAGGGAAACTGACGATACTTCAAATACTCTGCTAGGATGTCTAGCATCCTCACCATCTGAGAGAAAATCAGTACTCTGTTGCCACGTTCTCGTAGACGAATCAGTAGCTTGTCAAGAAGGATTAGTTTCCCACTACTACGTATTAAATGCTACAAGACAAGAAAACGTGTCAAAACAAGTTCACCTCAACACTAATATATACTGCAGATGGTTAGACATTCATTAACTGATCATGAAAGTTTAATAAGTATTTAGTCGGTCCTGATATTGTAAAAACTCATTATAAAAGCATTAAGCACTCTAACTGAAATCAACAGGAGTACTGACTAGCATGCTTTTCAAATAAATGCATTTCTCAGCTCTGGCTCATAAAACAGTATCTTAACATTTCATTAAAATATTAAGTAAATATACTGTACTATGAGTTAGAGCAGTTACAGTGTAGACTCAAGTTCATTTCTACCAAATTAACAACAACAAAGAGACTACCTGTCTACTTTAGAACTACTTGCTCCTCACTTTGTGTCTTTTGAACAGAAATAAGCATTGCTACTTGATCCTCTAAGTATTTTAAAACAATGCCTAATCAGTCAAGTTTCTCAAGCAAGATAAGTGAGAGGAACCTTGTTTGTAGAGGTCAACAGGCTTTAGCTAGGTTACAATGTTAAGCCTTCTCAGATCCAGTGGGAACAACTAGAACAGAAACTCAGGTGCATACAGAATCTAATGTTGAAAATATTAGCCCTCTTTAGCTGAAGAGGCTCAGGATAGAATTTTGGGGAATAAAAAAACATTTGGATTTAAGTGCTTTTATTCGTTATGCCAGAAATGAGACAGATGTATCATTCATAATTAGAGATAACAAAGCTTATTTAGATGAGTCAAGGAAATCATTGTTACAAGCATGCAATTATTAGCAATAATGACAGAACAGTTCTGATGAGTTTAATTATAAATTTGAGTATTTAGAGTGTGCTAAGTTGGAACTGAATCATCCTTTAACTTTGATAAACACTTTATGATATAAAATAGCTTGTGCAGTGACAGCTTATGATTTCAATCTAGTAGTCTTGGGAAAGTGTTTAAATTATGAACTTCAAAGCTTACAGAAAAAAATCCCCTGATCTTTAGAAACATTTATGTTGTTATAAACTTCATGAATTTTAACAGCCCTTTTTGTTGTGGTTCTCAACAGTTTTAGTACAAAGATTAGTTAACCTTTACAAAAAAGCAAACTATAAATCCACAACACAATCACAGACTATCTTTGATAGTGATGCTATAATTGCTTTAATTTGCAATAGCAAAACAACCAGACTAAGCTTTGGATGTTTATTACTTTTATTTCCTTTCACTTTGGTTGTTTGAAGGCATGCAAGGAACAGTGTTCGATTACAAAAAAGCTTAAAGAGATTCTACAGTTTATTTTCTGCTATCATATGAATTGTTGGTGTACCACTGTCAGTCGTTTGCATTTGCATTTATATTCAATTTACCTGTTTTTTTAAACTGCTTTATTTTAATTTGGGTTTAAAATAGGTCTGAAGTTTATTTAGTCTGAAAATACACAGACTATTTCAAACTATTTCCTTTTTATTTTGATCATAATTCAAGCCAGGGATATTTTATTTAGTATTGATCTATCTATTATTCAATTCTAGTTAACAAACAAACAAAATCAATTCATTTACCTGTAAAACCCAGTATGCACATTTAATAGAGAACTTGTTCTTTCTTAATATATAATAATAAGAATTAATAAATTGCCAGAACACTAAAACTACTGTGCATGCATATTAGAGATGTAAAAAACACTTTATAAAAAAAAGAAAAAAAAGAAAAAAAAGAAAAAGGTATTACCTGTAAGGCCTCTTGTTTATTATAGAATTCGTTATCATTTGGTGGTTTAATGAGGTAGCAATGATTACAACACTTCTTGAGTTCCATCATAATGTTCAAAAAGCCTGAGGTACTGCCTTTTGAACCTTTACTCAGGGCTTTATAATTCCTGGTTAAAATCCACCTACGATACAGAACATGCAATGGAATTAATGTAAGGTCTCAAAATATCAGTTCAAATTGCATTATGAGAACTATTACACTTCAGTAATTTTCATATAGATATATCATTAAAATAGCAGGAATTAAAAAGTGTCATTACTTGTAATATTGCTTCTGCAACGCGCTCATTTCCATCCTCAAAATTTGTTCAACCTTTGCAGGTAAAGACTTTTCGACATCTTTTTTAACTCTTCTGAGTAGAAATGGTTCAAGTTCTTTGTGAAGACTTGCATAACCAAACTCTCTCCCTTTGCCATGCTCCTCTTCAAAATCTTCCCAGGAAGAAAACCTTCAACATAAGAAACAATAAAGGTAAAATAGTGACATACCATGAACACAGACACACAAAGACCATAAATATACCACATGCACACAAACACATATTCTTCTTTTCCACATCCCTCTGTTTTATTTAATAAGTTTCTGAATTTGCATCTCAATAGAAATTCCAAATATTTTGTCTGCAAATAGGAGAATGGAAATTTCCAAACTTTTGCAGAATGAAAGTAGTTGTAGAGCTGGAGGAAGTGCAGGAGAACAGACCACTTTGGATACCTTTTGCAGCTTGTATGGACTAGCTGAAATGTGATTATCCTCTGGTACGTGCTAACAGAATAAGAGAATGGACTTTGTGATCAAATGAAGAATAGGTGCCAGACAACAACCTCAGTGGTTTCGCTTGTAAGGTTCTGAAGAAGTCAATGCAATGTATAGCTCCAAAACTAATCGAAGCTACAGTGCTTTGTATTTACAAGATATCTGAAAGGAATGTGCGTTCTTTTTTATCCCAGATATAAACAGAGGTCAGCATAGAATAACACCAATATAGTAAACCTATTATATTCAAACCATAAGGGCAAATTGGTTGCCTGACTGAACTACTGGATATCGGGCGTTGTGGTACGATCTTATTTTCATTCATGGTACTAACATAGAAAAGAAGACATCCTCAGCCCCATTCTATTTCCCTAGAGTAAATCCATATGGATTTTCCTTTTAGATTAAGACGAAGCATCTTTTCAGGGTTCTAGGACATACATCAATCCATCTTTTTTGTGGACTGCTAAAACAGAAAAAGTGACAACTGCTACCAAAATAATTTATCAAAAGCAGCATGAAAAATATGTGCATCTATTTTATATAAAATATTTAAATAATTTCACAATGTAATTCTTTATCTCTATTGATTCTCCAATCACTACAATATTCTGCCATACGAAACTTGACCATACATACACAAAAAAAATAATTAAAAATAAATCACATTACTTACTTTTCTGGCATGATGAAGTGCAGCAAAGACCAAAGCTCTTTGAGGGAGTTTTGCAGAGGGGTTCCAGTAATAAGAAGACGATGATTAGACTTAAAGTCTATTAAAGTCTTGTACAGAAGGGAATCATCATTTTTTAAACGATGAGCTTCGTCAACTCCTATAAATATCCAATTCAGACCACCGAGGAATGACTTTAAAGAAATTGAGGGAGGGAGGGAAAGACATTATATAAATTAATATATTATGCAATCTCTGACATTTTACATGAGGTTATATATACACCATCACTCTTTTATTTTATTTTATTAACAAATGGACACCTATGGTTTTAGTATTTATTTTTTTTTATCTGCTAGATTCAACAAAAGGCTACGCAGGCATCCCAAGTTTAAAAGGAAAGTATAAACCGAGTTTATACTTGGGGGAAAGGGAAGAGTTTTAGTCAATATGGGGGGGGACAGAAAGTCTTGCTGCATATACATAAAATCTAGAAGTTCTTAAAGAAAACTTCACTGTCATACTTTCAAGAATAAAGCTGTCATACTCCCCATCCATTTAATGGCCCAAAACCAAATAACTGCCAACTATAAAGGAGTTTTACACTCTACAAATTATTTTATCTCCCTGAAAAGGAAATGTGATTACCTTGTCCTTCAGCAAAATTTCATAAGTTGTTAGAAGTATATTAAATTTTAATCGCTTGGCCTGTGGATGCATCCATTCATGAGTTCTTATCTACAAGAAGAATCAAGTGAACTATGTCTTATTGATCAGGATGACTTCAGGTACTACAGCAATATAGATGTTAAGTGACATACAAGAATCTGACCATGAAAAAGGAACATAACGCGTGAAGGTGATTTTGGTTTTGTTTTGTTTTTTAAAGTTATTAAATAGTGGGGGGTGGATTTTGCTTTGTTGAGGTTTTTTTTGGTGGATTTTGTGTGTGCGTGTGGTTTTGGTTTTTTTTTGTGTTTTGGTGTTGTTTGTTTGTTTTTTTAAAATAAAACTTTAATGGATAAGGTTACTTATGTTCCTCCTTTCAGAAAACAAATTAAGATTATGTCTGTCTGGCTTAAATATTTATTTTATGCACCTAAATAATCACATAAAAACCCGACAATTTATTTTCAAATGCAAGGTTGCATTTTTAATCCTTTTTATTATTAAGCAGGAATGAATGTTTCACATGCATTTAAATTTGATCAAAATTTATGCTTCTAATTTGCATTTTAAACACATACAGTGTTTCAAATAAGCATTTGCTCATTCCTAATCAAAATATTGGAGATTAGCATAAGACAGGATCATGAAGTAAGTCTTGTCTACCACTAATCTTTTTCAATGATACAAAGAAATACTCACCATATTTCTGCTAGTTATATCTCCTAAGTAAACTACAGCATTCATCTGAGGAGCCCAAGTTTGAATTTCTCTTTGCCAAGATGTCAAGGTAGAAAGTGGCACGACTAGCAAGAAAGGCCCATACAGTTGATGTTCGTGAAACAGGTAGTTCAGAAAAGAAATTGTTTGTATTGTTTTACCCAGACCCATTTCATCTGCAAGAATACAACTATTCCCTCTAAAAAAAAAAATAAAAAAGAAATATTTATAAATGCTTTCAAATTAAAACCAGCAACGCTACTTTAAGACTATACTTACTTGCACCATGAGTGAGCAAGCCAGTTCAGTCCATTTAACTGATAATCTCTTAACTCTAAACTCTCATGTCCTCCAATATAAGATGGTTGCTTCTTTAGTGCAACAAATCTCGGCCTCTGTTTAAGAATCTGTCAAAAGCAAATTGAGCATCAGTCCTACTACTAAGTGAAGTTACCAAAACGTCTTCTTATAGAAACAAAGGAGCAGTAGGAATCTGTTTGGTCACCAAGTCTATTCTTTATTCATCACAGACAACTAGGCCATATAACAATATCAACCCATTTACAAGCTGAAATTAGTTTGACTCGTGATCTAAATTCCACAACAAAAGTGACATGAACTCATTCACAAAGGTTACTTTTGAAACAAATTAAAGTACTAAACAATTCCATCTTTGAATGGCAATAAAATGAGTAGGGAATAAATATCTACAAAAGGCTATTCATAATAGTGATACTTGCTACATATATAAATACAGCTATCGTTATTACTGTTCTGGACAACATTCAAAAAGGATTTTATAATATGCATCTTGGTTTTGGATGCATAAAATATGTAAACTTTTTTTTTTTTAATTATCAAACTGTACAAATCCATTGAAATTACACACTCACCTTGCAGTCCTTAAATGGAGTGGTCTTGGATTGATTTCTGCTATAATACTCATCAATACACGCTTGAAATTTTTTGGCAATGAGAGCACCATCTTCCCAGCTACATTCTGAATAAGGCAGACCTTGCCATTTACAATAGTAGTCTGGATAACCAGCTGCTGATTTCTGATTTGAATGAGCTACAGAAATGCATCAGAGATACCAGATCAATATATTCCTTCTGTATTTTAAGAAAGCACTCATTTTAGGTGATAAGACAACATGAACTAGTTTCACAGCAAAGACAGTATGACAACTTTTCTCTTTATCAGAGATTTTGTTTTGCCTTAAGTTGAAAGGGATATTAATAGCCTAAATTTCTTAACTATAAATTCAACATGCAAGCAATAAACTTGTAATATTTTCAACACTGTTTTCCATCTGGAAGTTTGTCACGTACCAATTATTCTTTCCACTATTTGATACTGCTTATGCAGATCATCTGTAAGTTCCTGCTGGCAGTTATAATATTCCACATCTTCTGGAGAAGCATTTTTCAGCCTGAAATGGGAATTTATTTGCAACATTTATTACATTAGGTAGTTCTAAAACTAAGAAAATCTGGCAGTTTTAAAGCTCTGAATGTAAGTGCCATAGGAATGTTACTTAGAGACTACAACTCTGAAATTCCTGCTATAAAAGTGTTGCATCTGGCCTAGGTACCTCATTACTGATGACTGAGAAAGCTTATCAAGAGATATTACTATCAGCTACAGCTTGTACTAGTCACACAGATAATTTATAATATCTGTTCTCAACACTGAGTAGTGTACTTCACATGGTATTCTCATGGAACACCACTGATGGCTCACTATAAGAATCTAACTTATGAGTAAGAGTCACTAAAAATCCCACCACTATTCATAGATTATATTAAACATACTAATAAAATAGGATACCAAACCATAGCACTAAAACGTAAGGATTTTCTTCACTTCTTGGTTCTGAGGCTTTAACAGAAGTTTGAGCCAAGAAAATTAAATGTTGCAATGTTTCGAGTGCTTTAGCCATTTCTGATTTTTTTTTAATCTCTGCAGCAATTCCCAAAGAATTCTGATCAAAATACAACTAATCAATGATAAAATTAGTAAAGTTTAAAACAAAACCAGAAAACCCACCACCCATCTTGTTAAAATTTCATTTGCAACAGACACATTAAAATCTAGGTGCAGATGCTGCTTCCTTAAAGGTCTGATTTTACAAGACATGCGAGTATTCTCACTTGCTCAAGTTGGTATGCTCAGAATCATAAGATGTTAGGGAAGCTTCAACTTTAAAACTTTTTTCTTCCTATTGTATAGGCACTTGAAACTATGCCTTTGAAAAGAAGCATTAAAACATCTATATTGTTATAAAAAATATGCAACATGGAAGTAGTTATAAAAATACTTACCAGCGTTTTGTTTCCTGATACTTTTTCTTATAGTTGTCCAGTTTCTTCATTCCTTTAACATTTTGTTGCTTCAGTGTTTCCTCAGTTTCCCAAGTATTATGTATGTGTGACCAGCCTTTCCATTTAATAAGATACTGTATTTCTCCTGGCTCCTTTGATTTTTCAAACCCAGCATTTGGGTCACCATCTGCCTCAACTGCATAGATGGTGGTTGCAGCACCAGTGGCTGACAAAGAAACCACACCACAAGGCTTGATTAGGTGTGCACTGCCATAAATTAACAAGTAAAAAACATGCTGCAGAAAACGTTTTCTGATGCTCTTATATGACCATATAACTTAACTAATCTACAATTCTCATGCCGCTGCTCTTATTTGAAGAATTATGAGTTATTGCTATGAATTATTATATTAACACACACACAAGTATACCAACAAGATTCAAAAAAGCAACCAAAATACTCTACATCTATTTCATCTCAAGAATTTTCTTAGTATTTCTAGTTTTTCTAGTGATCCCCAGAGAATGCTCCACTAACGCTGCTTGCTGTCATTGCTATATCTCGCTCATCTCTGAGAATATAACAGATATTTGAAGAACAGTTCAGGTTGGACGGGACCTCTGAAGGTCATCTGGTCTAACTCCTATGCTCAAACAAGGTCACCTAGAGCCAAGACCATATCCAGATGGCTTTTTAATATCTCCGAGGGAAACTCCACCACCTCTCTGAACAAACTGTTCCAGTGCTTGGTCACCCTCACAGTCAAAAAAAGCGTTTCCTGATATTTAGATGGAACCTTCCGTTTGTGCCCATAGCCTCTCATCCTGTCACTCGGCACCACTGAAAAAAGCCTGGCTCTGTCCTCTTTGCATCCTCCCTTCAGATATTTATATATATATATATGTTTATAGTCAATACCAAGGAATGATATATAGAAAGGTTCTTGCTTATACTCATTGATATAACAACCAAGGTCACCCAATTTCATTATTTGCCCCATTGGACACTCAGAAACAGAAAAACATAGGGGAGTCCCACCTGCAGGGAGGAAAGTATAGGACAGGTGATCCAAACCTGACCAACAGGGGTATTCCATCTCATCCGCCCCATGCTCAGTATAAAAGCTGAGGGATCAAAGGGTCAGCTCTTTTTCTTCAATGGCCAACATCCTAGGAGAACACTGTCTGTTCATCTGCCTTTCATCCTGATCCATGTGTTCCTGACTCAAGATTCAAAATCCAGTTCCCATCTGTCTCTGAGTCTAGTCTGGGACTTCCCCAGTGCCTGCTGGTGATGTTATCCTGGGAGCTTGATACGTTTTTGTATATATTATATTTATTTCATTATTTCCTTTTTATTTTTTATTAATATTTCATTAGTTTAGTTCCTTCTAAACTCATAAATCTCTTTATCCCTCCTCCTCCTCTTGAAGTGAGAGGTGGGAGGAGAGCATCTGTTGCCCGTAATTGGTCAATTCAGTCTAAACCATGACAATTGGACTCTGCTCAGTAGTGCCATCAGTCTCTTGTACTGGGGAGCCACTCCAGAAGCAGCCGCACCAGTGCCGAGCACAGGGGAACCTCCCTTAACTTTGCTGGCAATACTTTGCTTAATGCAGTCCAGGATACTGTTAGCCACCTTTGCAGCACAGACACATTGCTGGTTCATATTTAATCTGGTGTCCACCAGGACACTCAAGGCCTCTTCTGCAATTCTGCTTTCCAACTAGGCAGCCTCCAGCATGTAATGCATGGAGTTGTTCTCCCCAGGTGCAGGACTTGGAACTTCCCCTTGATGAACTTCACGAGGTTCCTATCTGCCCATTTCTCCAGCCCGTCAAGGTCCCTGTGGATAGCAGCACCACCCTCTAGTGTATCAGCCACTCCTCCCTGCTTTGTATCATCTGTAAACTTGCTGAAGGTGTACTCTTCCCTATCAACCATCATTAATGAAGACGTTGAACAGGATCTTTCCCATTATCAACCCCTGGGGTACACCGCTAGTTACAGGCCTCCAACTAGACTTAGTGCCACTGTTCACCACCCTCTGGGTCAGGCCATTCAGACAGCTTTCAATTCACTTCACTGTTTGCTCAGCCAGCCCATACATCAACAGCTTGCCTATGAGGATCTTACAGAAAAATGTCAAAGGTCTTTCTGAAGTCCAGTTAGACTATATCCACTGCTCTTCCCTCATCTACCAAGCCAGTGACTTCATCGCAGAAGGTTATTGAGTTGGTCAACTATGACTTCCCCTTGGTGAATCCATGCNGTGCAACCTGCTCTAGGTAGACCTGGCTCTGGCAGGGATCCCTTCCAACCCCATATCATTCTGTGATTTGTTTCCCCCCCCATCTTTGGAATATTATGTGGGATAATTTTTAATTAAATACAGTATTACAGCTGAAGCACACTAGCAGCAGTAAACAGGCTCACATCTGTAAGAGTCAAATAAGGAAGTGGACCCAATCAGATGCAGGGGACAGATATAGGAATAGTGTGTGGCATTAGCAAAGGACAGCACAAACAGTAACATCAGGGCATGCAGAATATAAGAAGCCTAGCCCAGAAGGCATTTAACACAGCAGCAGCACTGTGAATTGGAGTAAGGGGCTAGAGTAATACATTGGAATTTAGGACAGTATTGGAAAAGAAAGCTGAGAGGAAAGAGAATGCAAGCTTTGAGACAGGTGAGAAACTCTAGAAATCAGGTATGGGAATAGGCAGTTCTGAAGTGTGATCAGGCCCAAGTTTTCTATAATCAGAACCCTAATATGCAGGCTAACACCCCTACCATCATTCATAAAATTACTCTTAGAAGAGCACATGCAAATACACCACTGAAAATTTTAGATTCCGCCATCCATTGTGTTACATTGTGATTTCAGTTATTCCTGTACAAACAGTCCCAATCTCAGAGGTTCAGGTTTCCCACCATCATACTTCAGCATTTGGGCTACTGGTTAGCTGTCTTATTCAGTCCACTTTTTCTCTAGTCCCCTGTATACAGTTTATACCTATCAGGTATCAATAAACTGTACAAATAGTAATTTAACAGTATGGTATGCATTTATGCAATATGGAGCTATATTCCACTTCATTTTTTCTTTCTGCATTAGTTAGTTAAGTTCTTCTATGTTTTACTTTATACAACTTACAAAAGAAAAATCCATATGAGTATGAAAAACAAAATAAGGTTACTTTCTGGCATTTTGAAACTTTTTCTTTACAAACATCATGGGGTACCTACAGCTGAGAACAATTGCTGTTTACATTGCACCACGACATACTGAAGCATCTTAAGAACACTGATGAAAAAATACCTCCTTTTCGGCCAATTCTACTATCCATAAACTTCTCTATAGTTTCAAATTCATCTTCTTCAGGCTGTGGGACATCTTCTCCATAAACTTCCAATAAATCATCAGAATCTGTCTTGGTTTCTTCAGCTTCTTTGTAACTAACATTGACTGTTGCTTGGCGGCGTGATCCTCTCTTGTCGTAGTCATCATCATCTGATGAATCAAGCTGCCTCTTTTTCTGTCCGGCAATCTTTTTGCTGCTTTTTGGCTCAACTCTTGAAGACAATAAGATACAACACAACGGTGGGGTTTCAACACGGACAACTACAAGCCTTCCATATTTGTTTCTGAATACATATATTTCATGACTGCTCAGTTACACCACTTTTAATTGGAGCAGACAGGAAAGAGGTATGCAACACAAACCACTAGTACAGTAACATCTTTTGTAGCTTAAAAAAAAATTCAAGTTTTGTAAGAAATATTAATGTTTTAATTTGCCTGTACAGTAGTACAATACTTGATTATGAATTAGAAATAGTAACAAAGTACTTCTTACCTGCTTGGAGGTTTCTGGCTTTTGACCATGTTTTTTGGCTCATAGTCAGATTCACTATCTTCACAACTGCTTTTCACTTTATCTTCCTCTGATTCAGAATCAGAGCCAGTTCCTGATACTGACCCTGACCCAGACATTTGCCAGTCTCCACTGTACATATTGAGAGACAAAACAGTAACTCGTATTAGGGTTTTGGGGTTTTTTTTATTTGTTTTGGTTTTAAATCAGGTATTCAATACAGTCTTGCTGCTTTAATTTCAACATTCTTCACAGAAATAAAGATGTTATAACAGTCATTTCAGCTGGAAGGACAGAAACTTATCATGAATGAATAGGAAAAACAGGTAAAAATACCCAATAGCTTCAAAGGGAGTTGAATTAAGTTTCCTGTTATCAAGAGGTAGACGTAAAAAATAAATCAAACCAAAAATCTGGATTTCTGTATAAATTACAGCTTTAATAATTGAGTTAATTTGACATCAACAAACCTAAAGCCCTTAAAAAGATACATATTTACTGGAACTTACCTACGCTCAAGTCATAAAACCCCATAACATTATATTTTGCAGAATCCAAAATTCTTTAATAGTCATGTCCCCTGTGCATTCAGCACAGGAAATAAAAATAATGCAGAATCAGATTTGAAAAACACACAGAAAGACTTGAACCATGGCAATCTGAGAGGCATTGGCTTCCAGTGTTTCACATCCATGCAAGATACTATGAGTAAGCCACTTGTGACTCCCAGTGGCAGCATCTCTATGCTCCTGCTTAGCTGAGATCTTCTACTTTGCAAGAGGGAAGATGGACCCACTGATCTTACCTCAGACTCTGTTTGTACAAAGAAATTTAATCTTAATAGCTTAGGGGGGTGGGGGGAGAGTAAAGTCTGGCATGCCATAGTGGTGCAACCCCTCCTTTTAGGCAACTCAGAGCTTGGTGCAATTTTCCCTCCCCAACTTGAGCCACATAACAATACAATAGACCAGAACGTTATGGTTATGGCAATCCCTTAGTGCACCTGGCTCCTGTGACTCTTATCACTTTGAAACAATAACAACATAAGGATTGTGGCCTAAAGAGGGAGGGTGATACCAGAACTTCACAATCTAGCTAGTTCTGGGCTTGCACAACTGATGGAAAGTACCAGAATATTCCATTGTTCAAGTTGGGCCAGAGTGGGAAAGTACCTGACCAAAGTCAACTATCTTGGACTCAATAAGTAGTGATTCTAGTGAGACCCTTTGAGCTCTTCTGGATCGCAGTGGGCTGTGACCAGCATCTCCCCTGAGTCAGGACACTACTCAGGCAGATACCCTGACCTTTTAATCCTCGAGGTAAGTCAACACTCTCGAGTCTCAATTATCACCTGCTGAGGAATGCTGTGCATTGTATTTACTCCAAACTGGAGAAGAGGGAAATTTTAGCTCTTTCATCCACCTCTCTATCCATGTGTCACTAATATATACATTAGCTCTTACGAGTGTGGCTGTTCTTTACTGGATCCAAATATATTCTGTCCATTTGTCTGTGTGCACGTAAGGAATCAAAAGGGGCACCTGTCAGCTCACCGGAGTTGCCCACTGCAAAGAGATCTTTGGTCCTAGCAGTTAGAACTCAGGGGTGTGTGAGTGTGACTCCTCAAGTGGTGTATGTTTGTGTTCATATGCATATGTATTGATTTGGGATACCTTACAGCAAGTTAGTGTGAATCTGTAATTAAGTCGCTGTTCAATTATTTTGTTAAATCATCTTGTAAATCCTTAAATCAGTTAATGATTAAGTGCTGCTAAAATTCAACCTATTGATCTGCCTCAAAACATTAATAAATTTTGAATTGCTGCTAAATCACAACTGTGTCAAATATTTCCATCCGTGACATGCATTCTTGAAAGGTTGTCAAATCTTTATACTACTATCTATTCTCAGGTTTAGGGGTCTTTGATCAAGATGCTCAAAGAGTACTAATGGCCTTCAAAGGTGGAATATTACCGAAAGACCTTTTCATTAAATTTCAGATCAGAAAGCCTAAGAATTAGTGCTTTGACACTTCTTTCACTTAAATATGCATTGGTCCTAAAAGTTACATTTTCATTGCAGTCAATACATCTGTGTGTCTTGGAAATACTACAGAATATTCTGTCTCCTTAAAAGGTTTTTGGTTGTTTTTTTTTGCAAGCACTAAATTAAAGAACACACAAACAACTCCCCCAAAATAAAACCAAAAAAACTCCACCCCAAACCAATCAATTCCCTCCACCCTATGCAAATCCACAACTGGTATTTATTTGGAGATATAGAGAACATCAAACACTATACTCTAGGACTTGGATCCTGTACTAAGTTATATATAGAGAAATCTGATCTGTACGTCAGATAACAACTGCAAACACCTGTCAAAAATAGGTATAAATCAAAACTGAAGCACTGGATATATGAGGTTATTTGGTTACTACTTTCTAAAGTGAAATATCTTTCCTGTAACAGTGTATGTTATTAGGTGTAATCACTTTCTTAAGTAACAGAAGACTGTGAATAACAATTCATCACTAGAGAAATACTATTTCGCATAGCAAGCTTTTTTGTCCCACCCCATTTCTTAAAGATATTATATTGGCAACCCTAAATGTTGAGCTGATTCAATTAACTGGAGAAGAGGAATGAGAGAACAATTTCTATACACTGCTCATAAAAACAAACAAAACACCCATAAAAAAAACCCCAACCCAAACCCACAAAACCTCAAACGAAATACAAACAAAAACACTGTCCCACATACGCACAGGTCACTACCAAAGAGAAGGTATAACTTTTTTCACAAACTTTTTCATCTACAGTTTAAAGTCAGCTCAATTTCAACTTAGCTTTATTAACTAGTCAAGACAGTTTATTACTGTCAAACCTATAATAATTTTTTTTGGTTTTGCCTATAAAGTGTTTAAGTTTGCCATGAACCACAGGATTCCAAATTAAAATTTATCTGAGACATCCTACTGAAGTAGTTTCCTATTTCTTCAGTAACTTTTGGGGAGGATCTTCAGCTGAAACATATGCTGCAAATAAGATTACTTTAAAAATAAAAGAGTGCTGATGAATGTTATTCAATAACACTGTAGGTAATATAGTCTTTTGTTCAGAAATGAATAGTGATATATATGTTCCTTTGAGAAAATCTATTTTAAAATATTCCAAAACATTAATCACAAAACTGAGAAACACAAAATTTATTTATTTCAAGTGCAGAGAAGTGAAGCCTGGGTAATTATGGTTATGTCATCATAAGAAAAAAAATTTTATCTATGAAAATAATCTTACTCTCTATGTTTTTTTTTCTTGGTTTCACTGGAAGAGTCATCTGCAGAATCTTCACTGCTTGATGAATCCTGCAGATGAAGAAAAGAACATATACAATTTATTACCATAAAAAGAATGATGTATTTTAGTATTTAAAAGATAATTCAGTTCCCACTTTCAAATTGAAATCATATTGTTCGTATCTTATCCTCTTCATCCCCCTCAGTGTACCCACTGATACTGAATAAAATCAAGATTGCTATTGATTTTGTATTTCTCTATCTATGAATATACCACGTCAGCAGCACTCTAGAAAACACTACAAAAAAATCCGTCTTAAAATATAATTATTGTGCCTACATATAGTCAGTTTAGACTGCTACAAGATAATAAATCAAGATGAAGGTTCTATCAAAAGCCTAATAAAATCTCCTGCCCTTTGAGAGCTCTCTCACCCCTTATATCCTCTCACATTTAAATAGCACTAAGAAAATTTTGAGAATAGCATGTTTCTTCTCTCTCTACTCCTAAACAAATAAAAAAGTAAGATGAATGAACCTTCTTAGATTTTAGGGAAATAATTTTATCTCAAAGATTAAATTTAGATCATTTTTATCCTCAGTGTCTTCAAAAAGAGTACTTAGTTAAAATATTAATTTATAGCTGTTGCTATATGATTTATTCCTTTGTTTATTTTTAACAATAAGCAGCTAAATCCGACTAAAAAAATTAAAGATTGGTGATCATAATGCTTACTTTTTTTTTTATAAAGAAGGAAATATGAGTCCGCTTTAAAATAAATTCTAATTCAGTCACTAGTGCCCTTAAAAGATATGTACAAACTCAATTTTTATTTAACCTACGGTTTAGGTTTTAAAAATCTCTAAAACTGAAGTGTGATTTTTAAAACACAAGAATTCTTTTGTAACTGTTACAAAAGTTGCAAAAATCTAGCTTTCTATTCCATGTAAGTACTTTTGAAAACTGCAGCTGCTACCTTTATATAGAAACAGTAATGGAAAATTCTTTTAGTATTTTTAACTGTCTTTATGGAACTCAGAATGCAATGAAATACTACGTGTCTTGAAAATTTTGTCCATACATCACAGAATAACTAGCTAAAAATAGCAATCTATACTGCTATGATTTTGGCACAACTCACCTGAAAACATGCAACTAAATATCCCTCCCACCCCCCATTTCCATATGAACATGTCAGGTATTTGAACATTACTTTTATAGAGTAAAACCAGACTTTTTAAACACACAAACTTAGAACACATCTTGGCTCTATATAATTTTATTCTAACATATGAAGTAATGACATGCATGTTTACATTTTGTTTACTAACTTATATGTTATTCACCTCTTCTGAACCACTGTCTGATGAGGCTGCCTTCTGCTGTTGTTGCTTCTTGAGCACTGCTGATCTCTGCACAGCAAGTATACTCGGACTGGACTTCCAAAACTGAATTGGAATTCAGATACAAGAGTCATTTAAACCTATTGGAACTTTAAAGTTTACCACATACTTACTTTTAAGATGAGCAGCATCAGTATTAAGATGGATCTCAATTTTATTAATTATAAAAAACTCACTATAAAATACTTCATGCATTAATAATATTGAATAACATTTTAAAGTAGTGAGCGAGACTTCTGCAGAAAGGAATGTTATATAAGAATTGCTGGCACAATTTTTACAGTAAGTATAACAACAGTTGCACAGGCTTCTGTATTATTAAGATAATTTACTTTAAAAAAAAAAAGTTTTTAAACTGATCTAGGTAAGTCCTTTCAGTTCACTGCTTCTCGCAGAACTACCTAACACTAAATCATTTGACTATGCTCTTTGAACTCTGACAGGCTTGGTCCTGTGACCACTTCCCTGGGGAAGCGTGTTCCAGTGACTGACCAGCCTCCCACTGAAAAGCCTATTCTTAATGTCCAATCCAAACTTCCCCTGACACAGTTTCATTCCATTTCCTTGTGTCCTATCACTGGTCACCAGAGAGGAGATCAGCACCTCACCCTCTGCTGTCCCCACTGAGGAAGCTGTAGACTGCAATGAGGTCACTCTTCAGCCTTCTCCAAGATAANCAAGCTGAACAAACCAAGTGACCTCAGCTGCTCCTCACAAATCTTGCCACCAAGACCTTTCATCATCTTGGCCATCCTCCTCGGCACACACTATACTAGTTTGATGTCCTTCTTATTTTGAGGTGCCCAAAACTGCACACAGCACTCGAGGTGGGGCCACACCAGTGCAGTGTAGAGTGGGA
>VXBW01003908.1:734730-803868 GCA_013400375.1 Thinocorus orbignyianus | reverse complement strand
TTTGTGCCCACTGCCTCTTGTCTGTTCACTGGACAGCACTGAGAATAGCCTGGCTCCCTATTATTTAGTCCCTCCCACCAGGTATTGATGTACATTGACGAGGATGTTCTAGCTGGTGAAAGTGAGAAAAGTTGATCCAAATAAATAGAAACTGTAAATATCAAGTCAGTTCAACCATTGTGTGTTTTAAATGAATGTGAGACATGGAGTTAATGGAGTAAAGGCATCACATAATCACATAGAAGGGATGCGTAACAGAAATACCATGATCAGTATGAAAGAAGGATGAAGGGAAGCGTCTGCATGCAAAAGCACCAGAAGAAATTATACAGAAAATATGTTATGAGAATGGCATGCACTGATATGCAAGGACACAAGTGAGAGCAGTTAAACTGGCCAATGGTGAGAAATGTGTTGCTACACCTGGACCAGAAGACCGTCGGAGACCCACAGCAAAGCTACAACATGTCACCTCTGCCAACAGGAAACCAGGCTGGAAGCCACACAACCACCCACAATTGAGGAAACAGAGAGGACAGCAATGACAGGCCAAACCAAGCGAGCTTCTGAGGAAAAGATGACACCATGAGAACTGTTTGACTCCTAAAAAGTACAAAAACTTTGTCTGGAAGCCAGTTTATTGTCATCAATCAAGAGGAACCCAAGAGACATAGTGAGGACTTCATACACTCTGTCCCTCATTCTCATCACACACAGGTGACCCTGGCCACCCAGAGCCTTAGTATTGGTGAGCATGTGGCTGTCAGTATGAGTGGCATCTATGACAGGAGGGGAGTGAGTGGAACCAGATTTAATTTGAAATAAGTAACACCCTCCCCTCCAGTAAGATCCTGCACTGCACTTCCTCATATTAAGTTGTTGAGGTCTTTTACCTTTTCGCTGTTTTAATTAGACCACCTTAGGTCCAGAGCTTTCCCTGTTTAGATTAACTCCTGACTAAACCAGTAATCCTGATAACCTTAAGTAAAAGGCTTTGAGTTTCAGAACACTCCTCTCCATGGGCTGAGCTGCTCCTAGCTTAACTATCAAAAGACCATTCAGAATACAGTTTAGAACCCCTCCTATGTGTCATATCTGAATGAAGGAGTGAGTTAGCAGAAGCCAACTATACTCCTTACAAGGGTGGAGTGTTACTTACACAGCAGAAGGTAACTTAAATCTTTTACCTTTTCCCATCTCTGATAACCCCAGGCCTCAGCCCTGAATTCTTCCTCCATTCTAATAATTCCTACTAGTCCTCATGTACTTCTGTAATGTGCAGGAGAACGCCTCGACTCTGTGTCAGCTGTTCTCATCTGTGCTTTCTCTTACGGGCCGGAACACAGAATGTGCGAAATCCTGCACAGGCAGTGGATTCACTGCCAGAGCTTTCAATCTTTCAACCATCTTCCCATTCACTTTGATAAACAGTTCAGGATTTTATACTCTGCTTTTAGAAGACCCCATGTGCTGAGCCCATACTATGCATTGAAGATCTGCCTCAAATGCATTTCAAAATATTTTCCCAGTAAAATACATCATACGCATACATATCCAATACAAATTAAAAGAATAGCAAAAAATATCATATAACACACAATATATTGCACAAGGAAATGAGAAAGGTAGGCCCAAGAAAATCTATAACTATTTCTTCCAAAAAGTACCATGAGAGCTTCTAATTTAACCTTTCATCAGAAAAATACACACTGAGTAAACAACATAAAGGTAATTTTACTGTACTTGGTAGGTCCTTAAACATCTCATTTTCAACAACTGAGCAAAGGACTGAATACTAAGCACCAAACCATAGTCTTTTACTTCCAAATACTGTCTTGCAGCAGCAGCAGAGTTGAAATCCAAATCCAATTTTAGCAAAACCTTTCCACGGGTCTTTTCTTCTGGCTGGATTAAATGTTAGTGTGGCAAGTCTCACTCTTTCACAAGATCAGAGTTTTACCCAGTATGGAAAAAGCCCTAGCTTAATAAACCATGACATTAAGCAGCACAAAATAAAATTAATAAATATATCGAGAAAAATTTAAAAAGGCAGAGTATCAGGGGAGCTTGCTTTCTGATGGGATGTTCCCAGCCTGTTATTGGGCCACACCAAACACACATTTCCCATCAGTGCTCCCCCTCGAAGAAAGCACTTTTTTTTTTTTTTAAGATAAAGACCATCCATAGCTATACATATTCCAACAAAAATTCCAGAAAAAATAGCAGATCTTTCAAATGATGGCTTTATAAACCTCTTTGGCCATTTTTAACAGAAGATTTCCATCCTTAAAAAAGCAAGGCTCCTCTAATTTGCCATCATTCTTACAATCCTAATACTTGTGCTCCAGATGCTCAAAGAAGCCTACCTTTTGACAGCATGGTCTTGTCTAGGGTAGAATATAAAAAGATACTCTGTCATAATAAGTTTGATATACAAGCAGAACTAAATTTCTACCCCAATACAATCATATGATACAGAAGTATTCTGTGAATAAATTACTTCTGAGCAAAAAAAGTAATATCTAACCTTTGGTTGCATGATTATCCTACATTTGATTAATTGGTTTACTGTAACCATTGTTTATAAAGCAATGAATTAGGGAGTTCTGATAATTCCATTTTTTGATCAAGCACCAGTACTTTAATTATTAGTGTGTATCAAAGCAGACAAAGAGGGAAAAGCTTAGCATTTTACTTTATTTAAATAGAAAAAGTTTGTGTGCATGTATAAGTATACAAACATATATAAAAAGCAATAAACTAATGATTTCACTACTTCACTTTCCACATGCTACTGCCATTCTTAATGTTACACCCTACTTTATTTGTAGAAACCTTGGGCGAATGAGAAGAAATTAAGACCATCCTTACCTTAATGTTGCAAGCTTGTTCCATCAGTCTTCTGGCGTTCTCTTCAGCTCTGTACCTCTTGGGCAACTGAACCCTGAAGAATTTCAAAGCTCCTTCAAAATCAGCTTGTAGAAGGTCCTCTTTTGAGGTCTGCAATTCAACACAGGGAACTACGGTAAACACTGAGAACATGCAGTCGTGCTCTTTTACTGGATTTGTCATTTACTAAATGTATTTCAAGCTACCAATATTCACATTAGCTCAGAAACATCCTCTTTGCAATCTCTAACTCTTGAAATAAAACAGAGGCTATAGCATATCCTAGGAATCCCAGGCAGAACAGCATGATCAGAGGACTGTAACACATCAATGTATTTTATCCTTCTATACCTACGGGGTAAGAAAGGCATTCTGGCTCAGCCTGTCAAGATGTCACTCAGTGAGGATTAAAACAAAAACCAAGCAAACAACAAAAACCTAGGAGAATTTATAATATTGTCTAGAGAGCTTGTGCATTAGACCATCGCTCATTCTCATAATGCTGCCCCAAAAAGACAATGTATATATAGATATATATGGTTATAGACATGAACAGCAGAAGCAGAAATGCATATGACTCATAAGAGGCATCAGCAAGTCAATGTGCAGAAGTCTGTGACACAATTTCTCACAGAACACTGTGCCAGAAAAGGCTTTACGTGCTTATTTCTACATCTCTTATAATGCTGTACCTCTCAGCGTGGTATCAAGCCTAGCAGGTCAGAGAATGCTAAACATTCAACATTAATCCAGTTCTGCTACTGATGAAGTAATATGATTCACAGGGACAAATGTATTCATCTTCAGATTTACCTGGAACTACACCAAGAGATGTAGCAGATATGAAATACCAAGCCTTGGGATAGCTCCTTGAAAAGGTTCACAGAACATTAATGTCCAAACAAGATATTTAGGACATCATTTCAAAAATGTGAATTTCAAGATCTTTAACCCAGAAAGAGTAAACAAGAAAGTGCCAAAGTACAGACTAGTATCATGTAGACCAGCGTGGTGTATCACAGTATTACTACAAACACCTCGGAATCAGCACAGGTACCTTTAGTTAAAGTTAATTGCTAAATTAATTGCTCAAGTAGCACCTCCAACAATTTCATGTGTTGATCCTCTGCTTTCTCATGAGTAACACTGCTTTTCTTTGCCTTGTTATATGCAGTAGCTCTATTACACACACATAGTTTCAAAGTTTGATTCTTAACTGTATTGTCACCCACTCAAAGTCCTTTGCTGTCTCCTATTTCAGACAGCTTTTTTCCAGAAAACACACTTGAGTCAAAGGCAAGAGATTTGGCTCTGCGCTGGGAGAATTGGAAGAAACTGCACAGCCTTTGACATACAAGATGTGAATCTTGATGGTACTATTATTTCTCTTGGGTGTGAAATTTGTTTTAAATAAACACAAATAAATGTAATTACCACTACAATGCAGAGAAAGTTTTACTTTTATTTACAAATCCTCCTTATGCAACCTACAAACTAGCATCACCAGCTCATTTACATGAAAAAAATTATGCGTGCCATATAAAAGCCCTTCTTAAAAGTACAAAAATTCTGTTTCCCAAAGCAAACTGAAGTTCAGTATGGTAGATACTTGGTATCTACTATGGTAGATAGTTCAGCTGCAGACACATAACAGTAGTGCTCAAACCTATCTCAACATATTCCACATTTCTGCGGAAAATGCTAGAGCTGCTTCCCCAGAGAGTCTATCAAAAACAGCAATTTATCCAAACTTTTGTTTGGTGGGGGAATAAAGAAAGGTTTTTAAAGGGATTTTAAAATATGTACAAAACTTGAGACAGCAACAGAAGTTAAGGGAGTATTTTCATGGTTATCCAGTATCTCTGATAGTGAAGAACGTGCAGTGACATCAGAGGTGTGCCACCCAAACACTGACAGAAACCACTGCTCTGTGCCCAATCTTTCACTGGGAACAGGCATAGCAACACACACTTTGATTTCCTCAACCAAGAGCCTACAAAGACAAAAACTGCGCTGCACATGTTTACCCTATGTGCTTTTGGAGATAAGTATACTGTATACCATAATGGGCACTCTGTGGTAGTTTTTGCTGCATTAATCACCAGGAAAGAGTGAGAAAACTCCGAATACAACTGGAGTAGCCTCAGCAGGTCTGTTTCCCCATGACTGCAGCATTTTCAATGTTCTGCCATCAAAATCTCAAGAGGTCTCTCAGTATCTATTTGATCCTCCCTTTGTTCACAGCCAAGGAAGCTGCTGGGTCATCACTGCAGGGACACAAGAAAAGCTGCCTTCAGGACGCTGATGAGAAATGTTCAGCTTTACAAGCTATCACATCTGATTCTGTCCACAAAAATTTGGCAGGAGGACTATTTGGCTGAGACTCAATCAGACAAGACCGATGTAGTGTTGACAGAAAGCCGGTGCAGTTGGGTATCTAATGAATCAGACCAACTCCTGTATGCAGCTACAGCCAAAGCATCCACTTCTTCTTTCTAATGTCGTATTTCTCCTGGGTGAGTTTTACTGAGGTTATATATGCTTTAGCCACACTTGAGACTAGATGACCATTTCAAATCTGCATGGGCTTTATCGAAGATCACCTGGAAGTTGTGGAGCATGGTGGGAGCAGCCTGTCACACGGGCAGCACACGGCATCACTGCCAAAACCCATGCTGGCAACCACGCTGCTTCTGGGCAAAGTTCAGTAGGGTAATGTTGATCGAAAAGCAGTAAATGGTTTGAAAACCAGCTTACTTCAGTTTCTCTCCTTTCCCCTGAGCGATGTTGACAGCTGTGATCACTATACAGTTCAAATACACTTCCCTATTCCATTGCCAACCTGCCTTCTTTGGAGACAAGGTCTCCTGCATTTCCAGTCCCCTACTCCTCTTCCTCATGCTGTGGCAGCCTCTCCCATCCTCCCAAACCCAGTGCCGAACACAACTCTGACCCTAGGTGTAAAGAGTTGGCATCAGCCAATCTGTAAACCCCATTTTGCTGCTGTTCTTGGTTTTACACAGAAGGTGCTCAGATACAGCAGCACTGAAAGATGGAGTAACCTCCAAGACAGGCTGACAGGAACATGCTTCCAACAGAGTAGGAGGATGTTTGCAATTAAGACTTCTGGGCAGTTGCTCCCAGCGTAAAACCAACACCAAACACACTTTTTGCCAAAGTTTTAGCATTTTATTAGGAGCTGAGCTATCCTCATTTGAAGCATGTGTTCTACCTAGAGGCCTGACTGGGCTTCTTTTTTTTAAAAAAAAAATGTATTTAATTTATTTTTCTTGAATTAGCATAATGAATTGAGAGTTTTGGATTATTTTTTTTTAGAAATCAGAGGAAAAAATAACTAAAAAAAGATGATAATCAACAATGAAATTATCCTGCTAAGCTTTAGAAAAGCAAATTCACCTATTCTTTATGTCCATGGCACTTCATTTAAAAGTAAATAAAAGTAAATATCAAAAAAGAGGAAAATATGTCAGAAAAATATCAGTTACATGTAAAATATTTAAAGTCAGATTTCATTGTCCTAGGCTTCTGCTTGAATGACTGTTATAAAACTATTTTAACAGCCCCCAAACAAATCACTGCCATAAAATTCTAACTATTGACAATTTTGAAGGTCCTGAGAACCCTGAAAAATTTGTAAGAAACCAAGCCAACAGGAATAATGGTGACTCATGGAAATAAGAACTTAGGTGACAGAGTTTGCTGAAATAAGATTATAATTATGAAAAATTATAAACCATCACATCATATAGTTTGATAAAAAGTGTGACAGAACCTATACCGCTCAGGTCTTTCTACTTCGCTGAGCATTTTAATTTCATTGAAATAATTTGTTGCTCAAAAAATAAGCTTCACTATTAAAAACCACAAGAAATCAGAGGAACATTTTGAAAGCAACAATAATTTGGTTGTGTACTTTCTGCAAACAAACCTCTTCAGGTACTCATGAAAAATGGGAAGCAACACAAAACCAGCATGTGTGTATATATATACTGTTCAAAAAAGTTTAAAAATAGCAATATTAGCATCCTAAGATTCACATTTCACGACATTTTGTGATTTTAATCAATAAATCACAAAGACATTTCAGGAATCTTTTGGCAGCTGTTTGACAGACAGAGGTTTGTAAATTCATTGGTTCACATCACTCTGCTTGTGGAATTCACGAACAACTTATTTCACTGCACTATCTGCAAGTTTAATGAACCAATAATTAAAGTTTGGCAGGTGCGTTGCATTTTTGTGCACCCGGGGACTTCAGGGCATTTTTTATGATTCTAGATGTAATTTTCAAATAATTGTATTTTAGCTTAAAATATTTTTTTAAACAATTCAAATGAAGAAATAGACTGAGAACTATGACCTTAACATCAACTTTAAAAGTCTCAGCTTGCCTTCTAGGGTTTAGCTAAATATGCCCTCGAATGTCCTTTCCCCACTGCTTAAGTATTTAAATTATTTCAACATATTAAAAAAATTATCTTATATGGATAAGGGATTGAAACTAAGAAAAAGGCCTTTCCTAGAAGTACTAGGGAAGTTTTCAAATCTAAAGGTAAAGTTCTGGAAAACTGAAAATGTTAAAGAAATAGGAGTGGAATTTGAGATACCTACGTGATGATAATTTTTATTATTTTTAAAAAGTAAGTAATATTACTACTTTCACCAAAATATTTAGGAAAATGTGACTAAGACAAAGGAAAAAGCCTTGGCTTTCTTTAATTTAATTTCTCTGTCTTCAATTATTAATTCTGCAGTCTTATTTATTACTGACTAGATCAACTAAAACTCCCATTCCCACCTGGGAACTAATAGAGCAGAAGAAATTTCAGACCAACCACACTACACTTCCTTAATTTAATTCTTCTTCCTTCATACAAACTGATAAAAATTACTAATTTCCATAGAATTCTATGTATACGTCATATATATTTAGAATTTCTACAGAATGTCCATGAGCACAAACTGCCTATTTTACACACTAGTGAATATGTGTCAGGAACAAGACCATGTTCAAGGCTGAAAAGAATCTGGCCACACTCTAGTCCACTACTTAATTTGCTATTGGAAAATTCAAGATGTTTACAAGCATCCTCACACTAATTTTTCAGAACACAGTATTTAACCTATAGCACACAGAGATGTGGGTTTAAGTCCTTTTAAGAATATACACAATGTGTTTGGTATTTTTTCTAACTTAATAGTTCCTCTTCCACTCCCAGCAACATGATTGCGGTGTTGCACATTGCATGACTGTGCACTGTGCTGCTCTTAAACACGAGCCACAGGCAGACCTGGCCTATTCAGTGACTCCTGGAGGATGAAGCCGACCTTCTGGGATACTAAGGAGTAAAACTTGGGATCCAGGCCTGGGAAATTTTGATGGGTAAAGCTATGCTGCTACTGCTACACTGGCACACACTACCAGCACAATACATCACAAGACTCCTTTTACTGGCGTCGCTATGTCCATTCCTTTACTGTGAAAGCTACGCTGTCAAAACCATTTTTCCCTAAGTAAAAATCTGTGCTCTCTGTAAAACACTGTTTGGCACAAATGTATAATGGAGGGGGAAAAAAAAAAAAAAAAAAGGCTTTGGTTTTGTGCACAATGAGTTGGCATCCATAAATATGGCCATAATCTTATGTACGTCCAGTAGTGTCCCTCCACCCAAAATTTCACCACTGTGTTTACATATAGCTCCAGACTTACAAAGGTTATGTTCATTCTGCCACATAAAATACTGATGAATACAAATAGGTGGCAAACACAGAATCCACTAGCTTCCATCCACCCATAGTCATCCCAAAGGAGATAAACCCACACAGAATTAGTGCTGTTTCAGTTGCTCATCATCACAGTTACCTCATGCAGTGAGCAGGTGATCTGAATTTTTCTAAAGCTGGCATAAAGCTCATACATTGTATTTCTCACACAACACTACAACAGCATATATACTGCCTGTCCAAGGCATTTATTCCCAAAACCACAGCAGAGGGAGAAATTTACACAAGCAAAAAAGAATATAGTTCTTAATATTATGAAACACCAAGGTTTTGAAGTATCTTCAGTTCTGCACAAATTCAAGTACAAATTCTTGTCCTCAGAGAAAAAAAGAAAAAATCAGAAACACAGTCTCTCCACCTATATGGAAGGGGTACATGTCAAAAGGGATGTATGTCAGAAGAGGTATATTTAGCTTATAAAACCTGACAGGAAACCACATTGACTCCACAAGTCAAGACTGTCTAATAAGACAAGCATTATTTATATTATTTTACCTTTCCTCCCTCTATTTTTTACATAAAGAATACTATGGCATTCAGCAAAGCTAAGCTCCCTGGGTAGTGATGTATGCTAAATTTCTTAATATTCCCCATCTGGAAGGCCAGATACAAAGCCTGATTAAGTCAAGTGAGAAAGAGCTTAGTGGTTTTGTCTCTGCTTTCCTCAGAGCCTATCACAAAACAATTCCGAATGATGTGGCAGACCTTGCTCGAGAGTCCATCAGCTCTGAAGCAGCAGGATGGCCTGATGAGGGTTTAGGTACACTTGGAGCTAAACTGACAAGATGCTTACACATACAACAGATTTAACCACGCATTATTAGTCCCCGTGACTGGCGGTATATCCAGTTCTACAAGTGACTGTAGGTATTCAAAATCATCTGCACTTTACTAGCAATCAGAGAGTTTGTGGGGGCTTTTATTTTTATCTAACATCTCACAGCACAGGGACACCCTGGTTCAACTACCCACTGAATTTTTACACTGAATAACTTATAATAGACAGACCACAACAACTCGTGTGAGTACACTGCAGAACACGGAGAAAGGTTTCCATAGCACAACAAAAATGCTGGTCAGGTCACTGTATATAACTACAATATAAGAGTGCAGGAGGTACAGAAATAAGGGAAAGGCACCATTCCACTAGAAAATGTGATGGGATCAGTAACGAACTGTCTTTACATGCATCACACAAAAATGACATTCTGGCGTTCAAGACCATTGACCAAGTGTACTTCTGAGCTGAAGCCAGGTTTAATTTCAATACCCCAGAGCAGACTCAGCTAGGACTAGGTACCGACTTCTGGATTTGCTACTATTTTGTGGTTTGGAGTCTGCTTTGTACTCTGCTAGAAATGACAAAAGCGTACTTCTCTCTACCATAACATGCCACACCAATTTGAGGCATCACATACAGATATCATTTGCTATGACAGATAAAACCACCTTTAACAATTTATTTCCCAGATAATTCTACACATGTATTTTAAACTTTTTAATGTAGTGTCAACTGTCTTTTCAAAATCAAACACAGGAACAGTAGAAAACCAAAATACATCACCATAGCTTGAATTTTTATGAATGCTTAAAACTAACCTTCGATGTCACAAGTATAAAAATTGAAATTATGAGCATTAATGTACTTTCCATCAGTATCTAGAAGCAGACACGGCATGCTGATTATCTGGAATCGTTACAGGACTGAGAACAAAAGCATCCATGGCTTTAGGAAAGATTTATTTATTTTTTACAATGCAGTCCTGGTTGTGAACCATTCAAGCCAATTAAGGAGTGGCACCGATCCCCATTTGCAGGACTAGTGTCCAGTCCTTCCAAGCTAACATGAAAAAGAAGGACTCAGTGTTTAGGAGATGGATTATGAGAAGCCGAGAGGAAAAAATAAGAGACTTCTCATTTCTCCATTCAGTGTCAAGAATCCTGGGGAGGGGGAGAGACAGGATTGGGAGGGAAGATGGCAAATTCGCAATGAATTAATTTCAAGAAAATGTGATCTCACCGCAAGCAGCCGAGGCACAAACAGGCGATGCCCCATTCCCAGAAGTTCCAGCACTCGACATGCATACTCATTCACCAGCTTGCTTCTCTCGTCATGCATGTCCTGGGACTTTTTGACAGGTGGTGTGAGCTTGGCAGCTGGGGTTTTGCAAGGTAGCCCTTCTTCCATGAGCAGTAAGTAGTAAGTATCCAGAGTGAGAATGGCAATTTCAGAAAGTGCAAGGTTAGAAGAGCCAGCCTCAGATCTCTGAACCAAGCTCAGATGGCTGCCTACAGCAACGCCCGTTGGTCTCTCAGAAAGAGAAAAGCATCTTTGCTAAGAATCAAGGAAAAATATGATCCACCGTGCTGGCTCAGCCAGAGTCCAAAGTAGATTTGAAAAACAAACCAAAGAAAACATGGATCTAAAAATACACCTATAAAGCAGGAAAATGGCAGAAAATGAGTGCAGGAAAGCTCGGACAGGAGAAAAGCAATGGAGAGCTTTCAGGGCTCAGTGTCTGTGGATGTGTGTGCCAGAAGCCAGCAGCAGCAATAAGAGCAATAAAGCCAGGGCAGTTCCGAAGCTGCAAAGAGAAAAGGATGAGCTCATTGCAATCTCTGATTCGTGACAAGCGTGTGGCGGCTGCCGCTGCTGCCTCTCGCTGTGAATCAGTAATGAAGGGGGAGGCAAGGAGGGGGCTGGGAGGAGGAGGAGGGGGTGAATGAGCATGCAGAGAGCGTCTCGGGGGAGAATGCCGTAATAAGAAGCCAATAGTGAGAGGCTGGACAGCTGAGCTCCCCTCCCTGTCTACCTTAAATCAATTCAGCTGCGAGGGGCTTTTGCTGTTGAATCCCAGGCTTACAGTGTCTGAACTGCATCCCCTAATGTTTGATGGTCGGGAAGAAACCGGCCTGCCAGCTGACATAACGAACTGCACCCAATCTGCTTCCAAATAATGCAACCTGGAGACGGGCAGGAGACCCCGGACGATGAATGGTAAAAGGGCAAGGACATCGTGATGGACTGCTGGTGAGGAGAGAGGGCCAGGCAGCTCACGAGAAGCTGAGAAGCCACAGCCCATCTTTGCACAGCTTGTGCAGGATTGAATTAAATAATTTAAATAACGGTAATTTCCAGCGCTGTGTTCTCAGGAGGCACTTCTAAATCTGGCGACGATGGGGCAGAGAGGGGATGATGTCAGCACAGGCATTTGAATTGATTCTAGAAATTAACTGCACATTTGTAAGGAAAATACTATGATGTCACACCTTAAATTGCCTCGCATCACCCCAAAGCGGGGAACAGGCAGGTGCCTCTGCCATCTGGTTACAGGCAGCCTGGCAGGTATTACTTCATTTCATAGGTCTGAATTTTAGAAAGCATGTCTTTATGCTGCTTCATTTTTTAATCGCCTAATTATAAAATGGGCTATGTAGCAGAACAATACACACTTCCAGACAGAGCAGACAGTAACGTTCTATACATATCAAACGTACAGAAAGGTGGTAATTTAAAACACTGTGAGGAACTCTACGGATCCAGAACACGTTAATTGCTAACACTTCTGCAAATGAATATTTGTGCTCTCAGCATAATTTAACACGTCCAGAAAAAACAACAAAAGTATTTAGTTAAAATGCTAATACCAAGTAATAAACCATAGCACGGGGTCACTGATTTGAAATAATAAACACGTTCGCAAATAGTTAAAATATGAAAATAATTTTAATTTACTGTGAACAAGCACTACAAAAAGAGAAAATTATAAAAATAAATTAATTGCATTCAGTCTGATGTAACACCCATAATGGGTGAACTACTTTCAAATATGAGTAAATTTTCCTGAATGAGATTTTTGTTTTTTAAAAGGATATTATTATCAAAAAACAGCCCCATCCACACAGATTACCTTGGCTCACAGTGCAGGTGGGGAAAATGGTTAAAGCAGAAACAGCAATAGTGGATTATGACAACGAGGACGCAAGGCTTGATCCTCTGATGAGATGGGATTTAAATAAATGAAAGCACCTGGACATTTTCTGCAGTACTGAATAAGCTGTTTAACACAGGTAGCCTTCTGAAAGCTGACTTAAGTATCTCAGTTTGTGAAGCACTATTCCACAGATGGAAATCTTCAGTATGGACTAGTCAACAGAGCAGGGTTCTAAAGAGGTGGAGGCTACAGCATTTCTTTCTAGAATGAGATTAGGGTTATTCGCTGAGATCCTTTTCAAGAGAAGCTATGTGCGACTCTTAAGAAAAGGGAAACCATAAACAACACACATGTCATTCCAGTTCAGGATTATAATAAAGACTATGATTGGACCCCCCCTATACTTGCCAAACTGCCCCCTTTGCATGCAGTTCCAGACATTCTGGTTTATTATTATGTGTATAGGTAAACACCACAATGCCAATCAGTTACCCATCACAGGTTAAACTATCAGTTTGTAGGGTGAAAGGGTTCAAAAGAAAGGAACTCTTAGTATTTTTTCTGAAATTTGAAAGTGTTTCCATCTAATTTAAACACACACCAGTAACCATGATATTCTATTCAAACATTAGGCTCTACCTTCAACATGAAAATGAAAACATTGCTCAAAACACTAAAAAGGAAGAAATAAGAACATTATACTGTGTGTACTGGGAAGCAAGCTACAGAATTCACTAGAAGCATTGAGGTGAACGGGTAGAGTCACTGGTGATTTGTGGCTGAAACAGAGAGAGGACAGATAATTCAGAGCACCGTCCATATAAAAAGCCTTAAATTATTTCTTGCATAAATCATACTGTAATGAGCTAACAGCTAACTCTCATCCTTACAGAAATTCAGGTTTGGTTCATTTTGGGTAAGGTCTGGGCTTATGAAAAATGGAATGAAGTTATTATTAAATAAAGTCTTTAACTCTAGAAAGCAATAATAGGATCTCATAGTTAGACGCTAAAACCAGGTGAACTCAGGTTAGAAATGAGGTGCAAATTTTTAGGAATGAGGAAAATTAACGACAGGATTAGCTTCCCAAGAGATGCAGTCTACTACCATCATTACAATTTTTACATCAGGCTTGGATTTCTTGTTTAAAAAGAAGTCTCTAAGATCTGAAAAATTCCAAGGCTTGGCAAAAGCCCCCTTAATTATCAGTTCCGTGTTTTTCAGGAACTCATTTCATATAGCATAGGAGTGAGACTTTCTACACTCTCTACCATTCTTAAATAAGTCTACATCCTCACTGAACACTAAATATTATTTTTAGCCACATCTGACCAGGAATTGTGATTTTTCCTTCCTATAACTTCACTACTCTTATCTGTGCTGTTAGATTACTGTCCTGCATTCTTCAGAACCGAAGTCAACTTAAAAATAAAAACAGCCCAAAGGGCAGTAATCTGCACACTAACTAGAATGTCTTCAGGTAAGCACGTGTTACGCATGGATTGATTTACGTGTCATAGACTATCTGATCTTTAAGTACAGTTAAATTCTGTTTCTGGCACTCCTATCCATGAAATGTCTTTTTGCTTATGTGGTACTGATGCACTACAGATCTGCTCAGATCTGAGCACCAGTGAACTCAGAAGTGGCTAATGGCAAAATATTCTCTTAGCAATTAAAATCATATAGAATATGACTTGAAATTATCGACGTTTTCTGAATTCTGTAGCAAGATACCAAGGATCTTGAGGGGCATCCCTTTATAAGTCTCAAAACCTTAAAATCAAATTAGAAGAACATATGGAACAGTACAGAACATAAATGAGTGCACAAAGCCTGAACATAAATGTGTTGGTTTTAGGAGTTCATACCAGCTTAGTTCCCAGATAACAGTGTTCTCACTTGCATGTTTAACGAGGCATGACAACTCACTGTAAAAATGGGCAACCTGCCCACCTGGCGTAATTTTAAAATCACAACCCTACGTGAGCACTACAGATTTCTTTTTCCCTCTCTGCATACTCTGACTGCCCACACTCTTCCTGTACAAGCAGCCCAGGCTTCTGCATCCTCCCTCTGCCACAGTCTTCCCTGCACCAGCACCACTTGTATTGTCTCCCATCCTGCCCTTTGTGCTGACAAGAATATCAAATTT
Source organism: Thinocorus orbignyianus (assembly GCA_013400375.1). Lineage (NCBI taxonomy): Eukaryota > Metazoa > Chordata > Aves > Ciconiiformes > Thinocoridae > Thinocorus > Thinocorus orbignyianus. The sequence goes on along the minus strand of VXBW01003908.1, from coordinate 789,084 downwards.
TTACGATAATGGGGCACATACTGAAAGGTCAGTACTGAAATAAACTAAACATTTTCATAATTGCTGTATCAACAGCCAGCTGATCAATGCTGATGTATGACAGTGTCTCTCTAAAAAAAATAAAATAAAAAAAAATTGAAATTGGATTGCCTCTAACATTTTATTGTCAAAAACTACTAACTCTGGAAAGCTAAATGGACTCTAAAACTGGAACAAAAGGGAAAGTTCTCTTTCAAGTTTATGCCTATTAAAGGGTAACACAAATCCACAACCAGAAAAGCTCTGAAAATCCATATGAATTACATCATGCCTACAATAAGAGCCTCACCTCTTACCTTATCAGAAATTACTTTGTCCTTTCTGTTCTGCAGGTCTATGACAACTGTGTAATCTGGATTTAGTGAAGTTTATATCTTTATCATTATTAGAGAGAACATGATAAAACAATTTATTTTCACAGTAGATTCCATCAGAGCTCTGTGCTGGGGTTGTGCTGGTTGACCTATTCTTAAATGGTGTGGAAAAGAGGGTGAATCGTGAGGTGACAGTGCTTGCAAATGCTGCTAAATTATTCAGTGTATTAAAGACAGGGACAGTAAAGAATTGCAGAAGGACTGTAAGAGTCTGAAAAGACTGAATGACTGGGCAATAGTATGGTAAACGAAAGTCAATGCAGATAAACGTAAATTGATGCATATAGGGAACAACATTAATTTTACATATAAATGATAGATTCTGAGGAGACAATTGCTACTCAGGAAGGAATCTTGGAGTCACAGTGGACAGTTCTATGAAAATACCAGCTTAGTGCACTGTAGAGGTCAACAAAATAAATCAAATAGTAGGAATCAATAGGAAAGGAACAGAGATCTAAACGGAGAGTATCATTATTCTGTGGTGTAACTCCATTATGTGTTTTCATCTTTGCTACTATGCATTATTCTGGTTCCTCCAACAGAGCCAGAAAAGTATGCAGAATGGGAATAAGGCTCATCAGATTCTTTCAAATGAGGAAACAAAAAATAGACTAAGATTATTAATCCTGGAAAATTGATGGGGGATATGGTAGACCTATAAAATCATGAGTGATGTGTAGAAAATGAAGAGGCACCAACAGTACAAAATACCTTCCGACACAGGAACGAGGAACTTTACATGAAACTCACAGGTGACAGGTTCAAAGGAAACAAAATTATAATTAAGCTGAGAAAATCTCTGCGGGTACTAGTTTACATGTGTTCAAAAAGTCACGGGAGAAGCCCATGGAATAAGAATTCATATGGAGTTACTAAACATGAGACTAACTCTTTTTTCACAGAGTCCCCAAGACAAAATTGCTGGAGAAACAGAGTATTATTAGCCCCATTCTTGCAGTCTTTCCTGTGTATCCACTGTTGGCAACAAGATACTGGGGTAGATAGGCTTACAAGTCTGACATGGAACAACTGCTCTCATGTTTTTATTTTCTTCAATTACATACTTAAGAAAAAAATTTCCCACAAAATCACAAGACTTTCTGGGTACATGACTCGTACACAGGATACTAGGGGGAAAAAATAACATGTATATCCAGAACTCTATGTAGTCCTGAAAACACCATCTCCAGTTTATAACATCTAGAAATTATTTCCCCAGTATAATAGGGAAGTGCCATTAATGTATAAATCAGGGTTCAGTGCTGCTAAAGAAATGTAGTCCAACAAATTTCATGCTTCCTGTCTTAAAAAGAGACTGCCTCTTCTCCCTCAAAGCCAAAAATTTATGTTGAACATTCACCTAACAGAAACTGAACTGATTTTAGGTGTGAGGAAAAATCAAATGGGCTAAGAAACTAATGGGACAGGATAGATTTTTAACCTGGAAATAAAAGTGAACATTTAAAAACAGAAAATCAATAGTCTGGAAGCTGATTGATTCTGGACATTTTCAGGTACAGATCTCTCTTTCTAAAGATGTTATCTCCAACAAATCACGAAGTACTGTCTTTTGTGGTAGGAGGAATGGGTTTGGGGGGTGGGAGTTCCTGAGCCCTGCAAAACCCACAGTTGAAGGACCTCCTTGATTTAGGAACTAGAAATACAAAAGCAGTGATCTGATAGCCTCTTAAAAAGCAAACTGCTTGCCCTGTGTCTAACGGAGAAGACCTTGAAAAGAGAACAGCTGGTTCTGATTTCCAGCATCAAAGAGTTAGCATCTACTTTTGTACCAGAAGCTTTGTTGCTGATCCTGGGATTGGCTACATAAAGAAGTTATTAAAAAAACTGGTATAAAAGTTAACACCTATTTTGTCTTAGATTCTAATGTGGACACTTCTTTTTTGTCTTGAAAAGAACTCTTTGAGGATTTAATGCACTTACAGAGTGGACTAAGCCAGATCACCTAGAATCAAAACCAGTTTACGTTGGAAAGGAACCCTGTATGTCATTTCTTTCAGCCTCTGGCTTAAAGCAGTGCTAATTTTAAAAACAGTTCAGGCTCTTCAAGTCACTGCAAACCCAAAATTAGAGTGATGGTATGCTGAGAGAATGAAATAGCTCTTTGATGTCTTGGAGACACAGCCTAAGTTCCATTACCTACATATTCAGTGCGCTTTTCATATGATATCTCTAAAAGTCATAATAATTGTCACAATTTCATCATCAAGTGAAAGACAATTCACATTTTTTAACTATCTGCATTGACAATCTGCAAGTTTTACCTAAAATAAGCACCTGTCCAGTCTTAGCATGCTTAGCTAGTAAGATTATACAAAATATTAGTATCTTATTTCAGTTAGGCATGGAAGAATTTGGTTGTTCAACTTAACTGTTCCTCTTACACTGCTCATTTTCATCGGAGTGATAAAACTAATTTCATTACTTGCTGTTATGACTTGAACCTTTTAGCATTTTCCTTGTTTGTTTTTTTAAAAGACTGCCCTACTTTTTAAACACTAATGCCCCAGGCTAGATAGTGGTAAGTGATAATTTCAGAATCAGCTGATAAAAGAAGGCATAATTTTAAGAGATGTCACACAGCTCCCTGGAGAATTAGGTGTAACTTACCCATGAAGAGTAGGATCTAAGGTGCACAAAGATGGGTGACTGCTCTGGCTATCTTTGGGTATGTCCACTTTTCGTGAGCATAAATTTTTGAGCTATGCTTTTAACATAGAACAAAATTTCAGATCTGATTTTAAAGTTCTGGCCTGGTGCAAGTGGTAATTCAGGGGATAAATGATGGACAAAATCCGAGACAGGTTAAGTCAGACGTCTATCTAAGGAAGATAACATCTTGAAAGTGAAAAAGGAAAACTTCAATTCAGTATATGTTCATTAAGAAGGGAAATGTATACAGAAGTACAGCATAATTTTATGCAAGATTTGGGTTTTTACACAAATCCACATCCAAGGTAGTGAAATAGTATTTGTGGAACCCTCTGGTTAGTCATGAATACTATTTCATACAAATGTAAGAGAACAATACAACCCTCATGGTTATCAGATAAAGTAGATTTTTTGAAATAAAGAAATACAATATTAATATGAAAAACACAGTGTGATCTCTCTCCAAGATGCAGTCATTCACCTCTAAAAATATTAATACAGAATTGAGATGATGCAGAAGATAACTACTAGAGTCCAAGAGTACTAAGAATATTGTTTTGTTACTAAACAATATGAGCGATATCTATAAATACTTCAAAGTGAAAAACACCAGTGTGAGTGTCACTGGAAGGGGACTACTTCAGATAAAGGACAATGCTGATATAAGAGTAGAGGAGTGTAAACTGATCAGTGATAAATTTAAACCAGAACAAGGGAAACGGCCTTCCACCAGCAATATTGTTGCTGTTGCTAGTTTATGAAATGGATGCCACATCACATAACAGCATAATACACCAGCAAAATATTGCTGTGGCCCAGGAGGTCCTTTTCAGCCCAGATACAGAATGACAAAAATAACAAATAGCCCTCCTTACCCTTTTATCCAAGGTAATTTTGACACTTTCAAAAAAAATATTTTGAAAAATCTAGGGAGACTCTCTATCAACTACTTGAACTAATAGCATCATCTGCTGTCCCTGCCGTCGTACTTTATATTCTCCCTAATCTGCTGGGTGCAGACTGACACAAACAGCATTGAGACTGAAAGGCAGCAACAGAAATAACCAAGAAATACAACTGTCTTGTTTGTGTAATACACAGTTATCACCTGAAAAGGAGCAGTGAAGAGAAGAGCAAGAACTCATAATCACAGGTAGAAATGGTGCTCCCATTTGCTTGAGCTCAAGGAATGATTCGCAAAAGTAATGGTTCTAAGATATTATATATACTGAAGAATATATAATGTCTGTAAGGTAATAACGCACTGGTTGTAACAAATACACAAGTAGTAACATATTGTCGTTTCTCACTATTTTCTACCCATTTCAGTTTGAATATTGTACGCCTTCCTGATCAAAACTATGGCTTTCTTCTGGCATTAAGTGACACATTTTTAATGGTGACCCTGATGAAAGCTCAACTAACAACTTAAGAGTTGACCTGAAGCGCTGTTATGAACCACACTCCATTACTACATGAATTATCAAAAAGGAAGTTTGAACGTGGACCTATTTTAAAACCCTCTGGTTCATTCTTGCATTTCCAGTTAGTCTGTACTCTTCCCTGTCTTTTCAGTAGTTAGCAACTTAATCTAGAGCCTGGTTTCTCCACAATCACATATTTTAGTACTTGCCTCATTTTGCTAATTCCAAAAGAAAGCATTTATTTAACTGGTTTTGCTAAGGCAGCAAGATCAGAAACAGAAGCCTAATTAAACAATTACTGAAATATCCAAATATGAAACAAAGTTTACTGTTTGATTGTTTGTTTGTTTGTTTCTATTTCACCTATGTGAAGATCTTCATGTTTATTTTGTAATTTCCAACAAAGAAACTAATTAGTTGATGACAAAAGGGATCTGACAGTATGCTGGCATTGGAATGATTCATTTTCCTCTGTCATTCTCAATCCATGGTCTTAATTGGGATTTTTTAAATTAAAATACTGATGTTGTTTGTTGAGATGTTCTAAACCACAGTTTTCTACACTGCCTCTGTCAGCACTGGAGTCCTTTCACACCCCAGGGCTTCACGGTATTTTCTGATGCTCAGAAAATGAGAGGAGAGGGATTTGATTTTCTATCAGATCAGCTTACTAAATGTTTACTCAGGTGCGGTCTCTACATGATGTAACTAAATGATTAATGTCAAACTGTCAAATACTGCCACCAGCTGGAAAATCTGGCAGCTGAGCATACTGTGTAGTATACAAAAAGTAAGTGGTGTGCATTAGAAAGCATAACATTTGGATGCTACAGGACAAAAGACTGCTTTTCCTTCAATAAGAAATCAGATTAATGCCCAACTACAAATTAAGGCTCTATTGCTAAAGAGCTTCAGTCCTCTAGCTGTTCATTGCTACAATCAGAGTCAGAATGTGGGAGATGGAAAGGGAAGTGATTCCCCTTGTGTCTTAAACTTTGAACTCTCTCACTTGACATCAAAACGGCCAACGCTTAACTTATAGGTTTACCTGTTTGTTTATTTCTTTAGGTAAATTCTGTGTCCAAGCCACAGACAGAAGTGGCTCTTAACATTACAGATATATTTAATACCAAATATTACTTAATCACACATTACTTGAATATATATATGAAAAAACCTGGCCACAAAATATTTAAATACACTGTGAAAGGAATCAGAATTTTTTCCTTAACAGTAATTACACAAGACATTTAAATCCTTACACTGCACTCCTTGTTCTAGGAACTTTATGACATGATTAAGCTTAATAAAAACAGATCTACCATAAGTACAGTTTTGAAGACATCTCTACCCAAATGTATGATATTTCTCCTCTGTTCCCTCCTCCGCACATCCTACTATTATTGTCCCTTTAGTCATGATATCTTAAGATAAGAAAATATTCCATACAATTTAATAAAAAAAACCAAAATCACATTCTAATCAATTACTTACCTTTAGGAGAGCCAAGGCTACATGGAAGATTATGTTCATACCCTGAAAATAAGAAGAAAAAGACTTCAATGAATCCCAGCATACAAATCTCTCTTCCCTGTTACATATCACTATGTAGCATCATAACTAGATGCTGCAAATCTCTAGGGAATGTTTCGCTTTTCCCTGCTACACTTCAAAGTTGATCATTAAAGCCCCAAGGCACAGTTTCCAAACTCCCAACTGGGGAAGATGACAGCTCTTTGGAGTTTTGGAATCTCACTGTTCAATTCGTCAGGTGCTATGGATATGACAGAATACCCCTCCATCATTTCAGTACCTGTCAATGCTCGTTTCCATAAACAGAGTCTGTACTGTTCAGAATATTACAGTAAGCAGGGCATCAAAAAAATGGGATGAATATTCTAGTTGACAGGATTTCTGTCAACTAACTGAGCTTAGCCATGATTAATCGTGTACTATCTTTTATGCTCAAACTGTAAAAAGACCAAAATAAAGCTAAAATTTCTAAAAAAAGATTCTACATGTTCACAATACATCTTTTTTTTCTGTTATTAGCCAAAAGTTAAGACTATTTCAAAGGTAAGTATACTGATGTCTGCATCAAATAGTTGCCTTCTGGTTTGCAAAAGCTGGAAATACAAGTGTACAGAAATCTACTCAATGAAAAATACAATGACAATATCAAATTATTTAAAAATAAAAGAAAGTAAAAACTACTCCACTGACTGACTACAGAGGGGTGAAAGAGTCTACATTTTCACTTATATTGTATATAAAAATAAGAATATTTATTAATATATATATTTATTTATATAAACTCCTCCACTTTTGTTCAACATCTTTTTGTTTTGGCAATCAAAACCTTGATATTTTCACAGGGGGAAGGGGAACAGATACCCTGAATGAGGCTCCTTGAGAGCAGCCTATCTGAAACCACTCTTGGGGTCCTGCTTGGAAAACTATCCAGGGGCTGCTCAGGCACAAGGCAACAGCCCCGCTGGCAGCACACACATTGTCTCTGCTGCTGGCAGAGACTCTCCTGTCTGTAGCCTACATATCTTCATTATTTAAGATTAGAAATAGCTTTGTGTTCATCCACATATGAAAAATACCATTTGCCCTTCTCATTTGCTGTACTATGCACTTCGTGTTGAGACTTTTCCTAGATTATATTTTACAAATCTTCTTGCCTGCTTGTTAATGGCATAATAAATCTTTTCTTATAATGTCTTTCAGACCCAATATCTAAAAATGTCTCGACAGACTTGCATACAAGTAATACTGTCACTGCAGTACATACTGTTGTGGGTTAACAACAGGACTTTTTGCAAGGGAACCTCCCCCAAGAAATATCTGCTTCTGCAACTGAGTATTTTTCTGAGCCTCTCCCTAAAAGACTGAGATCATATATCTGTGAAAATTAGCTTTTATAAAAATCTGCCAGAGACTTTTCAGAGGCGTTCTTGGAAAGAAAATACATTTTTTAATACGGCTAGTACAGTGCCTTGAAGGGATTTTACCATCAATGAGTCTTGGAAATGCTATGACATTAGACATAATGAATATTGCAACGCCAGGAACTACTTTGCAACTCTATACATAATCATTATGGCAACAAACTGTTATTTTCCACTAGAGGTCACAATTGCAGCAGGACTGAACATTGATAGGAATGGTCATTGATAGGAAACACTTCAAACCACATGAGATAACAAATATTTTAAATACAACAAAAGTTATTTGCTTTTTATACTTGAATTTAATAGAAAAAAAAAAAAAGTCTGGCTGTGAATTTCAGTTGTGACACTGGTAATACTAGAGCACCAGCAGCAGTAAATTCAGTTCATAATATTCTCAGTTTTATTCCAAATATAAATCTAAAGTCAGCAGTTCATTCCATGGTCATGACATCAGCAACTTTTATTTCCTAACAGAGAGGATTTGGTGTGAATGTACAAGCTCAAAATGAGAGATAATTACAAGCCACCACAAACGTGTTTTCTTTTTAACTAACTGGTTGACTATTACATGCAATTGTGTAATAACTGATCAATTAGTATCCTCTGTACCTTCTGGCACTACAAAAAAAACCCACCCAAAATAAAACCAAACTAGTTTTCATTCATTTTAAATACTTTTTTTTCTGACAGACCCGAAACTCACAGTTTTCCTGAATTCAAATTAATCAAACTCTCTCCTAATACTCCTCTTACATGATCACTCTTCACATGGATAGCAAACGCAGTAGAAACAGGTTTCCTCCTGCTTTGAGGATCCCTAGGTCTTCTTCTAGCCCCACCAGGCAAGGGGCAGCTCAGAGACCCCATAATGTTACATGAGATCACCTGCTCAACACACAAGCACCCTAAAATCAGAACACCAAAAGTACTTAAACCCTTCGTTTACAGCTGTCTGAGCAGCAATCCACTGCTAGTAACAGAAAACAGCCTGCACCTTCTTCTTTTCCTCAAAGGAGAGAGAGGTAACTCCAAAACCAAGGCAATATTTTAGACCTGAGGCATCAACTGCTGCAGCTTCCTGCTGACCAGATTGGACTTTCTGGGCCTGAAGGAGTAACATACCCCTTTACAGCTGAGCGAACTGGATGTGGCATCTGGCAATCTGCAGTAAGACTTCTACTCGTATTTGGATTTACAGCCAGATGCTTCAGATGTCAAATGCAGTGCCTTACCCACCCATTTTAACAACATATTTTTTAATCACTGATCTTCCTACTTGAGTTCTTTTCTCTAATGCATGCAAGACTATTTTAACATAGCCAAGTTTAACTATTATGACTACGAAAAAGGAGGTTCAGCTCATTTTCCCACAATCCCTTATTTAAAATCCTACTTCATTTACCACACACTGATTTATAAGACTCAGCTTAAACTTCTCCATCTATTTTAGAAGGACCAAAAATACTCATGTGCACCAGACATATAAATCATTGCTAGATCTATCCCTCCAGCAATTTTATAATGGAAACATGAAAGTACATACAAATCATCCACAGAGGAAAAGAGAAGGAAGCCCATATTAAATAAGCTTTGGATAATTACTTTCTAAAAACAAAGGTCATATATTTAACTAGGCACTTGGAAATAAATGCTTTAATATCATGCAGATATCATCTTAATATTAAAAGAAATTGCAAATGTGAAAGTTGTCCATAATTACCTAAACACTCGCTCGTTTAACAAACAACAGCCAAAACTAAAACCACACACTATTACTAAAGAAGAACGGTTATAAGACCACTAGAATGGTTAGGGGTTTACCACCATGTCATACTGCTTCTCAGTTATGTAGTCATTCTCTAGTTTTTCAACCTGAGAGGCTTTGCTGGGAGCAGGTAAATGAAGGAGTGTATGGCCTGCACAGTTTGCAGACATTAAGCCGACAGCCAAAGATCCCCAAAATGAGGCATGTAGATACCTTCTTCCAAGGAGCTTTTAACTAGCCTTTTACAGAAGGCCAGCAGTTTCTATGACAGCCTGTCTTAGAGGCTTATCTGCCTAGTTAAGCATATACACAGTTTCTTCTACTTTCTGATGTGTTATTTAAGAACTCTCTTAAGCTCATGTAGAGGCCGAGAGCATTTTTACAGATCTTATTAAGCTCAGGAGTTTTGGAGAAGGAGCAAGATCATCTCAAACCAGACAACTCTTGACTATTCTGCAGTCAAGATGGTAAGATAAAGGCCAGGAAAGAGAAAATTTTAGTTTGTGCTATCGCAGAGCATCCTTATGGCTGCACGTTGACCATTTTCTGCTTTACAAAGACTTCCGTAGGACAGCAGTTACTCAAAAAGAGCATAGTTTTGCACAAGAATTTTTTTTACCTACTGAGTTTACAATGCTGGGATTAACACTCACCATCCAGTAGGTCACCATTTAACTCACTGAGCTCCATAGAAGCATATGCTTATTTGAATTAGATGCCAAAAGACCATAGCTTCCAGAGAGACTGTAGCTAACATTCTCATGAGGAAAACGGGAAACTATATCTCGTAAGACTGAACCGTAAAAATTAAACACTTCAACGGCAAATAATACATGTGGTCTGAAATTAAGGTTAGCTTAAAGTGGAAATCTTAATATGTTAACTCTCTTCTAGCAAAAGATTTCCACAGTTCCTTACAAGAATCCAAAGTTCCTTAAACCCTCCGAAACCAAGATTCCTTCTGAGGACAGAAACAATCTTTGAGACGTCCTCTGCACTTTGAAACAAGACGACGTACAAAACCAGCCTGAAATGAAGACTGGAAACAAAGAACAACGAAGAATGGTAAAATTATTTCATAGGACTCCATTTGTATTTAATGAGATCTTTGAGACAGAAAGGATTCCTGTGGCTTCCTCTAGAAGTCAGGAGGTATATCTACCCATTTGACTCAGTAAATCTACCCAGAGACTGGAAAAAAAAGGATTTAAGGAGCAACAAACCAATACTTGCTACTAGCAAAGCTCAAAAGCCAAACATGGAGCTGACAGAAGAGTTAAGCCAAATAATATAACCATGGGGTATCTGGACAACATTTGTATAGGGGACAACTTTGGAATTTATCTCCTGTTTTAATGCTCCAATGACAGAAGCCTTGGGAGAAGGTAGGTTATATTAAATACTAGTATCTCTCCCTGTCCAACTCAGATCATCTGACAGGATTCCTCTGATTACATGGCAATACCCTCTGTATCACTTTCACAATCAGAAGGAAGAGAATCTCTTAAAAATTACACAGAAAATTCATTTAATATTAGTGTCCTTATCTGTGGTTTTGTTCCTAGATACGTATGGCATATAGGAGGAAACAGAGAAGATACAATATTCTCCAAAGTTCAGCACCAGGTAAAGAAGACATATGTGAAAGTCAACTGAGCATCTCCCTGAGGTTGGAGAAGGCTCAAGGTTCAAAATGACATGTCATAAGAACAACCAGTTAATCTATTTCAGCTATCTAATAATTGAATCTTCCTTTTTTTTTAAAAAAGAGAAATTAGATGTTCAACTGAAGTTAATTTGGTGTTATTTCATAATTCGAAGGTATTTCATAGTTACGCGTTCAATTGCCCACTCTTTCAAAGGAGCTACAGAAGGTAATTGGGCTTACAAACTCCTAAGGAGAATTAAAATTCTATCTATGTTTTGGATTGCTTCCAGCAAAACCTTTGTTTGGCAACTCTGATATGTTGAAAGCACACAATAAACTTTAGGAATGTCACGCATGTATTTATTTTGCTGACAACATAAATAATATGGTGTGAAGCTCCAATTTCTCTTTGTAAATAGTGCAGGCTTGGAGCACACTCTGTGGTGACATGCATGTTAATTAACATCTTTTACTCCAATATAGTTTGTGTAGCTTGTACATTTATTCTAGTTCAATGATAAGACAACTGAGAAAAAGAAAGGTTAACTCATTCAAATAAGGCACAACATAAAATAGCAAGCTTTGTATAAGCAAAAGATACAGCTCTCTTACAACAGTTTTATTAGAAAGGAAAGAAAACCAAAAAAAAACTGCATAGAGATCTTATTGCTAATGTATGAGGTATAGCCAACTTAGCCTGGGCTTCCTCCAGTGACTCTATACACATGGCCTAGTAAAGTAACAACAGGAAATGCTATAACACAAGAAAGAAAAAAGAAAATACAGAAACCTCCATCCTGATACTCTGATGCCGTGAATAATACACAAACCCAATTAAGATCAGTTGACTGAATTACTAGATAAGCAGGTACCAGGGAGATGGTAAAAATGGTACCATGGGATTCAATATTTATTGTGCCACTCTTCTGTGTTTTGCAGCATGAAAAGCCACACAATAAATACTACCACACAACCATAAACCTGTATTAGAGTGATTTCACAGGAAATTTTGTTTGGTTGCTTGCTTTTAACAGAAACAAGTGGGATTCAAGAGTGCTTGTGAATATTTACACCATGTTAGTGATTTACACCATGTTGGTGATTTTCATCTAACTTGTTGCTGAGATGTTGCTGTGGCTGACTGAAGGTGGAGTGCTGTGAGATTAGCACTTTTTCCTCTTCAGCTTCTGTGACTGTTCTCAAAGAATAAAAATTACAGTCACAGAATTTTAAGTCATTCCCACGTGTCAAATTGCTTCCTGACATCTGGTGTCTCCACGGCTGCATATTCCTAGTTCACAGGCAGCTGGTTATGGGCTGGCAGCACACTTTCTCCATTTGCTTGACCAAGCCATACAGTAACATTACTTTTCTGATTTCAGAGGTTTAAATTACAGAGGTTTTAGACATTCCTTCCCTCTCTCCAAACATGATTAGTATATGGACAAAGAAGGGGCCCTGAATCCACAATAGGTATCAAAGACCTTATCACATGCATACATCAAAGACAGAAGAGGCCTCTGTAGATAGGACAGGTCCTCCAGCACTCATACAGAAACAGAGACTGCTCGCTAGGAATGCTCAGAGGAGCAGTAATCTTCCAGATCCCAACCTTCTTGACAGGAGATGAGATGAGGGGGGTTAGAACATCTCTTCACAGAGAGACTTCTCTCCTTCCCCCTCTACACATGGTCACAGAACACAAAGGAAAACGCATGCCCACGTTGAATCAATGTCCTGTTTCTCTGCACTCTATCTGATCTCCTTCCCAGTGTTCATTCTTCACCTTCTCCCTTTCACTGCCAAAAGAGAGTTCTGCTCCTTGTCTCTCTACTCCTTGACATGCATTTTTCCTTCTCAACAAATAATTGAATGTTCACGTTTTGATTTTATGCACTTAGAAAATTCAGTACAGCCTCAGATTCCAAGCACGAAGTACTGGAAAGTGTTTTGACAGAGGCAGACTGCACCATCCTCTTTTTTTAAAAACAGTCTCCAAATTAGCTTAGCTTCCTGGATTTGTTCATGGAATATCACTCTCCCGTTTGTGATACTTCAGTTATTTCTGAAGCATTTTTGAGGACTGCCAAGACTGCACAGAATATGCTGCTATTCAAATACAGCAGATGGCACTGGTGTTAAGTAAGCATTATGGAAATTTACTGTATTCCTAGAAAAATCAACCAAGTGAACATCAACTAGTAAGTGGCTAAAATATTTCAGTCGCAATGGGGAAAGTAATGCAGAGACATACCGTGACACCATACTAGATGTCTTTTCCCTCTAAGGCACAAACTAGGTGATTCAAATAGGTCCCTCATCTTCAGTAAGTTTTCACCTATATCTTAGAATATTTTCTGAAACAGAAGCAGTCTCAACATTGTAGGACCACATCATTTATCAGCATCACCAAAACCATACCTTCTGTTCAGGCAAGTTATCTTGAATTGCAGATTGTTGTGAGACTGTTTTTCCTTTGCTCATGCTGAGTATTTATCATCAGCCTTGTTATTTTGGGGATAAACAAGCTGCAGCTATGAACAGAAGATATATAAATTATGGATGCTCAGAGGAACAGCTGGACAACATAGTGTAAAGGGTTATGCTAAAACCTGTGGCTGTCCAAGAACCTCTTAGATATACTCTATTAAAATACTCTTCTCACCAATCCAAGCTTGAATTCTTATAACTTCTGCATACCTTCAGAAGTGAACAGAACTTTCTGTGTCCCCCTGTACCTGTGGCAATACAGAACACCTTATTACATACCTCATATATTTTCTGCTGTTGATTGAAATTTTATATCCAAACACCTAAAGCATCTTGTGACTTTCAGTTGGAAAATAAATTGAAAATCTTTATCCTTATAATCTAATGTTCAAAACAGATGTACACAAAAACTTTAAAATGCTCCTCATCAGTAACACACACAATTAAATACTACATCTCTTTCCCTTCCTGTCTCCTTTAATTTCTCTTCTACTATTAAAAAAAACCACAGTAGAATACAGCTCTAGTCATCAGACAAATTACACAAAAGGAACTTTTAGCACGGATTTAAATAACTCATCTAAATCCATAAAATCAAAATATCTGGGGCTAGAAAACCTGAGATAACTCCACTGCAGATCCCAACTTCTTGCAACAAAAAAGATTATAATGGCTGATACATCACCAGCTGCTTGAATGTAATAAATCAGCATTACCATTGGACATGTATGTTCAAATTCTACTCCTCCCTCTGGAGGCTGAGAGACAACTTATTCTCTCTCTTCTTAAATTAATTAAAACCTAGTGGTAGCAGTCTTGGAAAGAAATTCCTTCTAGTTTCTTTACATGAAAGAGGAGTGCCTGATAAAGACTTCAGAAAGGAGGCTTAGGTCTGTAGCAGGCATAACGCAAAGAGCAATGGACAGGAGGAAAGGCACAGTCAAAATGCCGAAGTCTAACCACCTGTATTCCTAAGAAGGAGAACAAACACATGTATCCCCAGCCTTTTTCCAACTCACACTTATGATATTGATTCTTTCCTGTGAGGGTGGTGAGGCACTGGAACAGGTTGCCCAGAGAAATTGTGGATGCCCCATTCCTGGAAGTGTTCAAGGCCAGGGTGGATGGGGCTTTGAGCAACCTGCTCTAGTGGGAAGTGTCCCTGCCAGGGAACTCAATGATCTTTAAGGTCCCTTCCAATTCTAAGCATTCTATGATTCTATGACTTGACTTTTGTAAATAGTACTGAAATACAGACTCGGTTTCAGCCCAGATTTAGATGTTCTTAGAATTTAAGTCTAGCTTTTAATATGCTGTTACTGAAAGAGATTTTATTTCTAGCAAGCCCTCTCTGCTGTTTTGTAAGATATATTAAAACATTCATAACTGGAAGGCTTAACAAATGAAGATAACATGTCAACAACAGGTAATTCCATAAAGTTCAGTTTTCTTCCCCTATAAGATCTTCAGAAGATAAACAACTGTACAGAGTATTTTATTTAACTCACATTCCATCTAAGTGCAGATTTACAGAGGAAGTGTTCTTGTTCCTGACTCAATTCCTGAGGAAGTTTAATAAATTAAAATGTTAATCTGCTTTTTCTCAACTCTGTTGAAGGCATCACAAAAGTATCTGACAGCGACAGATAAAAAATAGCAGGCTATTACGGTATCTACTACTCAGTATTAACACAGAGACGACTGGTCTTATCATCTGAGTGATACCATACGGCATAGGGCTTCCTGGCACATCCATCCTTCAGCAATACTCACATAAGACAGAAATCAAATCTGCAGCGCCAATGGTTATAATTCTTCTCAGATTTTCATTATTTCATTATGAAGCAGCATTCCCAGGAAGCACATCTACACAACATGGTGCCACGTTTTTACTATCACTAGGAGCTCATTTACCAGCACTAAGTCGCTCACATTTCAAAAGATGTTTAAAACCACCCATTAGCCTTCATTATCACAGATAGTTTCTCAAAACTGATTGTAAAAATTATTTTATATAAAGTTCTCAATGCAATAGTAGATAAATAATGACCACATGACAGTATCTAGCTTTCAATTCCCATTTCCACTGTGCTCCTGTGTCATCCCGTGAAAGGTATTTTACTTACCCATTATTAGCTACATTAGAAAATATTAATTTATTTCATATTCAAAAGTGATAGATAACCAGTTGCATCCCTTTTTCTTCAGTCTTGATCACAGAAGCTTAGTAGTCAAACTATTAATTTTTGTAACAGTACTATGTAATTACTGACACAAAAATATAGAAATATCTGAACCAGCCCAGAAAAGGAAGCATGCAGCAGGCTTTTTCATATCGTCATTAAAATGAGTGAAGTACAGTCCTTAAGTATTTTATATCCCCAAGAACTGCACACAGAAATAGCTAGACCGACTTAAAATGGAGGTTACCAACCCTGTCTCAAAACTCTAGGTTAATAATGGAATCACAGCTTTAGCTTCGAACCTCCTTTAGTTTTGGCAGCACTGTATATATTACAACCACTTAACAGTATTTTCTTTAAAAAGAAAAATCATAAAAATTTACAAAATGCTTATAGATTTTCTGCCAACTGGTTTGGGTTTTTTTCTCTTCTAAGTGCTTAATTAAGGTCACTTATTTATTCCTTTTAAATCCCATATTTTAATTTTAAATTGCAAATTTTGGAACACAAAATGTCAACAGCCAGGTGTAGTTGCTGCACCAGGGACAGCTCTACCTAAGCAACATGTGCTTTACCTAAATGAGTCGCTATTTCTGAGTATAACTTTAAATAAATAATTTAAAATATAACAAACCCAGAAAGCAAAACAGAGACAGTTCACAAAGTGTTCAACAGCATAATGTCATATTGATAGATAAGACTGACAAGTCCAAATACAAATCTGAATTTCATCAACAAAGCTGTTCTTTGATGCAAACAGGAATAGCAAAAGATGAGGAAACAAATGAAGCAGCTGAAACAGACAGCTAAAGTGAACAGTATAGGAACATCTTCAGCTGATGGTGACTTGGTAAAATTTATCTACGTAGCCAGGTTCAAAACCACCCAGTTTGCTGTAAAAACATGAAAGCTTTCAACTGTTTTGTGTTTTTATTACAGTCAGTTGAAGTATTAAGCCCTATAATATGTACCACAGCACTGCAATAATATGTACCTGCCTGCAAGCCCAAAATTTTCTTCAAGCTTCTTGTTTAGGAAACACAAAGAATTCAAATATATTTCATTTCTAGGTGAGGATGAGTGCCGGATTCTCTCCTACAGTTATTGAGGCAATATTCCAAGGCTACTAGAAATTTGGGTAATTTCAGCATTGAATCACATCCTCAACAGCCTGAAGACAGTTTAAAAATAAAAAAGGTCAGAAGAAGACAACAGGATAAGAGAATCACACAGAGGATACAGCAAGTCCCAAACTCATATAACTTTAAATAAAATAGCTCTCCCTATCAAGTCATATTCAATGTGAGAATGATGAAAAAGACCTCAGCTGGAAAGGCACACGCCTTGATGGGATTTTTTAAATTTCTCAATAAAACTTAATTCCCACCATAAAGTCAACTCATTTTTCATAGGCTTTCACATCTCTTCATGTGCTCCTGCCCAGGAAGTCCACTCCCCAGCTTAAGCACTACCATTCCACTGAGCATGTAAGGGAAGGAAATGTGCCTCCCTGGCTAGCTGTTAAACTACAGGATTCCCAGCAGGTATTTTTCCTCTCCGGACTGAGAATTAAAGAATATCTATAAGGACCACTTTCACTCTTCCAGCCACAGTCAAAAACTGAAAATACAAATCCCATCCAAAACATTCATGGCTGACAGAAATTTTTCATCCATAATTCAAATATTTTCATGGGGACCAGAGAAGCTCCCTTGGAATGAGTAGTTGGCAGCACCCATTAGGCAATGTTTTTAACTGTTTTTCTCCTCCTAATATTTTTCTTTCATAAGAGTTGCATAGGATGTAAACATTTTGTCAACGATAGACAGGTCAGGGATGTGGAGAAAGCACAGTCAGGAAGGAAGATGAAGGCTATTTAAAATTCATCTGTATCTATGACAAATTAACGAGAAGGCTGGAAGCTTGTTTTTAAAAACACAAGACAGTTCTCTTCAAAGGTTTCTCAATATTTTGAGCAATTTTTTTGCAGAAGAATATGTTCCATTGTTAGCAGCTGCAACTGTTTTTTCTCCTTCCAGTTGCTGGAATTACAGGTATGCTGTTTGTTCAGAGATAAAGTAAAGAACAATTTAATGCAGACAATTTTTCTTTTTTTGTGTGTGTGACTGTGCCATTACTCCTTCTGTAGGCTGACTGGACAGACAGCTTCACAATGTGATTTCAGTCCTCCATTAAGGAATAGCTTCTTTTGTATTCTGTCTACAGCCATCTGCCTTCAGATTTTATTTTCTTTCTGTGACGAGGGCCAACTAGATTTTTATTTTAATATGATTTTAATCTACGCTCCCTCCCACAAATTCTCAGAAGTGCCTGTTACTTTAGACTGGTTGAGTCATGAATCCTAGGAGCAGTTTTCTGATAGTCTACACTGTTGGTTCAGTATGTTGTCTACGCACTGCCCTGCTGTTTCTCAAGATATCTGTATGTATCTTCCCACTTTAAATCAATTTTCTTACCATTTCTAGCTTATTTTTAACTATTGTAAAATAGGGTCCTTTAGCTTTATGCGATTACCCTCAAATGCTAACAAGTTTCCCTTTCTCTAGCAGACTCCAGTGTTGTGAACTCTCATTTTTTTCCTTAGATTCTTTCACCTTCTTTCCCAGAGTAATTCCTTCAGACATGCTGAGATAAGCACTGCCAGATGTAAGATGAATGCAAATGTTTTAAGAGTTGTTTCTTTTTTTTCATTCTAAATATCGAATCTGTATTACCCATGACTTAAAGACTTCTTCAGCTTATTTTATCATCAAACTTAATATAATAAAAAGTGCAGGAGCTTCAGAGACAATGTAACTGTACTGCTATCACAATAATCACCACTATGAAACGATGTTCTGTACTTCTTGACAAACAATCTCCTAAAACGGTCATTTCTGTGTGCCGCTCTACATCAAGACCAGAATGAAGTAATAAACTGAATCATCAAATCTGAAAATTAACTGACTAACAGTTCAGAAGTGATCAAGGGATTGTCAACTGCACGACAAAGACCAGAAAGGCAAGCAACCTTTCTGCTTCTTCTATTTGCTTACTTAAAGCAACCAAGACATTGTGAAAAAAATAGAGCTCAGGTATTTATATGGAAATTAGAAATCACTTCACATTACTACCTTTCGCACTCCTTTGGATACCTAGCTTTATTAATTGACCTCTTTTTGATAACTGAGCACTAATATGCAGAAGAAGTGATACTCCTAAGGGAAAACATATTGACTTATAAGTGGTGGACAATATTTGTTTAACAATGAATGCTATCAAGGAATGTACAGCAAGCTTAAAAATTCACAAGTAAAACATTCTATAATAAAGATTAACAGAATGAACCAGACTGAGCAGTGTTTCATATTCATTTTGCATTTAAAATTCTCAATTATTTTATTTATATATATTTTTTTAATGTTGGTGACCAATTTAAATTGTAGAGGAAATCAGTGGCAAGTTCAAAACCAGGTTTAATTACACGGATGCCCTGACTTCCTGGTGACAAAAGGAAACACTAATATTTTACCAAAATAAACATTCTAGACTATCAATCTGTTCTGTCTGCTTTTTTTAAAGGAAGTGCAGATATATCTACAATACAGAAACGTACCATTTTGTACCTGGAGTAATGGGTTCCTTAGTTGGAACAGTAGGGTAAAAAACAAGAGCTTCATTCACTTGTGCTGTTTGGCAGTTCTCACTGTTTATTTAATATCAGGTCATCAAACAACATGCAATACCCTTACTGTCTCTGGGCACTTTGAATCAGAGAATTTGGAGAGCTTTCCCTCTAAAACCCTGCTAGACCATTACTACTAGGTATCCTCAAGAAACTGGAATTCTTAACTTTAAATAAATTATTTAACAAATTAAATGAAGAGCAGATGTGTGCATCAGATATTCTTAATCAGATCCCTTAGCAAAGAATGAAGCACAGTTCTAATTTTAAAACCAAACCAGCATTTTACTGAACATCTTCTCTTCGATATAACCATGGTTTCTACATAATTTAGTTACATGTATTTTGAAATTAAACAGCAAATCATTCCAACAAAATGAAACACAAAAAGAAGAAACATTCACGAGATGGAGGAAGGGCTTTGTGACTCAAATTTTTTTTTACCTCACAAAGTAGTAAGTCAATGATGTGGAAGACCATGCAGAGTGGAAACTTGGCAGTAAAAAGAGTGAGGAACCACTGGGATGCATACATATGAGCTTCCAAATTGAGGTCTAAGAAATGGCTATACAAGTCTGGTAACTGCTCCTACAGAAAAGGGAAAAAAAAATGCTTTAGTATTACTCATTAATCCAAGTTCTTCATCTACATTGCCAGGAAGTACCAGGTTGCTAAACACTGAAAACCACAACAAAATGAAATCCTGGCTTCTTTTTGAGCAATGGAAATATGTTTCTTCATAAATTTCAGTGTCCATGGTTACAGGTTTTAGTAAGATATCCACTGTGGATTCTATCACGGTATCAAATAATGTGCTGAGATTATACTGAGAAATTACAAAATCTTCAACAGTTGACAGTCAGAACAGTTGTGAAATCTGTGTCTTGCATACTGTATATTTTTAAGTTAATCCTTTGCTGTGTCTTGCTATTAATGATTCTGCTACAAAACCCAATGGATACTAGAAAAAGGACATCACCTTGCAGAGCTTGAAAGCAGCAAAGCACATAACAGACAATTTCTCTCACCAGGACTATATACAAGCAACACAAAATAAGTACTGCTAATTTTACTGTACACTGATGGTACATTCCTATACAGTTAATCAAATAAAAATCTTTGTTAACATACATAAATATAAGAAGGCCATATACTGAAGTTAAGTATCAAATCCATTAGTGTGCAATTCTACTCCATCTAGTAGAACACACATACAATTTGACATAGAAAAGATCATTAAATTAATTGTGATCTGTTTTGCTTGGGTTAGAGGTACATATGGTCACCTATGGTAACTGACTCCAGCAACTAGCTTTCACTATGCTAAGAGAAGCACAGGTCAAGGCTTAATGGACCGTTAGTAATTCCTTACCAGTCAGAAAATATGTGTTTAAAACTTGCAGCTGTTTACTTATATAAAATTGCTCTATGAAATAATTCCATCTAAAAAACAGAGCAATGTACTAAAAACACAGTAAAATCTACAAAATAACCTACACTCGACTCGTATTTCATAAGCATCAGGTTGTCCTGATTTGCTTGACCTCTTAACCATCAACATAATTCACAGAAAGTAGGACACTGATGGTGGTAGCCCAAAAGATATTTTGGCCTTAACAGAACAGAGACCTTCTCTCTAAGCGTCATCACAGAATAGGGAAGTGAAAGAGAACAAGGAAACAGAGAGAGGAGAAAAAAACCAGGTATCTACTCTGCTTGGATACAAAGACTAGCAGCAAGATTGGTGTATGAAAGACAAAAGAAATTTAAAAAATATAAAATCTGACTCACAATGTTTGGACCCAGATATTGAACTTCCCTACTTTGGTTCTACCTCACCTCTAAAAGGAGGGCATTTTTATTGTCCAGTAGCTTATCACAGAATCACAAAATCGTCAAGAGTTGGAAGGGACTTCTAGAGATCATCTAGTCCAACTCCCCTGCTGAAGCAGGATTGCCCAGAGCACATTACTCAGGACGGCATCCAGGCGGGTCTTGAAAGTCTCCAGAGAAGGGGACTCCACAACCTCCCCGGGCAGCCTGTTCCAGGGCTCTGTCACCCTCCCCATAAAGAAGTTTTCCTCCATATTCAATGGAATTTCCTGTGTTCCAGCTTGTGCCCATTGCCCCTCGTCCTCTCACTGGGAACCACTGAAAAGAGTCTGGCTCCATCCTCCTTCAACTCACCCTTCAGATACTTATAAGCATTAATAAGCAAAGCAAAGCACAAATCTCTTTTTCATGCCAGTGTTTCCATTTATGAAAGTAGACAAACTTGTTACCCAGGCCCCACCTGCATTAACTTCTCCAGCTGGAAAAATTTGCAATGGAGATCTTCGAAGTTATTTCTGTAGAGTTCCCTCAAGCCATAGTCATACATTATTTTCACAAATACACAAAATGCCTGTTCCTCTGGCATCTGTTCGGAAAAATGCACAAACATAATTTTAAAAACTGAGCTAAGGCTGGAAACAAATGTCCTTACACAAATACACACACTTAAGTATCTTATGCATGATGAGTTCAGAACCAGTGATACATAAAAATTTTCAGCAAAGAACTCTGAATGCAGAATTCAGCAACTAAAATCTCAAGGGGACTATTCTCCTTGATGAGCACCTTGATTTGGCTCTGTAAGACCTTTTTTGAAGAAAATGTGGGATTATATCACAGGTTCATGTAAGTATACATCCCCACAGCAGCATAACTGTCATCAGCATTCTTTCTGCCAAACAGATATGAGAACAACAAGTACACAACTCTCAGCTACAAAACAACAATTTTTAAAAAGAAAAAAAGAGAGAGATTTTGTCAAAAGGGAAAAATTCAGGAGAACTAAGGTATATCCAGCCCTTAGTAAGAATAATGCTTATCTACATGGGAAACCTGAAGTCAGCTTTCCCATTATGAATAGGGAAACAACAAATCTTGCCTTTAGAACCTGCTTATGAGCTCAGGAGGGCTGATCCCATCTATTAACATCATGATTTTACAGAAGCCCTATCTCCATAATCTCTCTTTCATTTTGACTAAGATTTCTCATCCAACAGAGTTTTAGAAGATAGTACTAAAGGATAAGCTGTGGGAGCCACTCTGCAGTTACATTTGTTGGCTTGAGTCCACTGAATATCAAATTTGTGGGAAGCTCTGTGTCATCAAGCCTCCACAGGTAAGACACATCTCCCTCCTTCCCCATGCCTTCAGGTATCACAATAATAAGAAAGGCACAAGCAGAGTCACTGCAGATCCCGAATCAGGATTTCAATTGCATTTAAAAACAACCTTTCTTTTACAGGTGCCAGACTGTAACGAATGAAAACATTTTTGAGTATCAAGAATGACAACTCTTGGCCTTTTAGTACATTCACTCATTCAGCCTCTTACCAACCCCTCATCAGATACCAGCAACAGATAAAAACTCAGTATTTTCTTCAAAGAGAATTTTAGTCTCTTGATATTTACCTCCAGGGTTTCATCTTTTATGGTTCAGCCTATGATTGTGGCCTGTCTCCAGGGCCACGGGCAGACACTTTTCATTTTCATTTTCAGACAGCGTATATGAAAGTAACTAGTTAGCATAAAGAACTACCAGATCAGCTGCAAGCTACCCGTTCAGGCTAGATTTGCCTGGGACAGGCTCTTAGGAATCTCAAAGTTCTTTATCACAATTTTATCTGGAATGATTCCCACTGACAGCGGATGCTAGCTGCAGACAAAGTAAAGGGAAAAAAGAGTTTTATCCTGACCAAAAGCCTTGAATCTGCTCTATAAGAAGATAACAGCAAATTTCTTTTTTTTTTTTTTTTTGTAAGGTAACAATTATTTCTCATGAAATGACAGATGCTCATGCACAAGCCCACCTACCTTGCATGCTCAATCAGACACACGTGCATTGACAATCGTTCCTCCTCCAAGACAGGGAGAGGGAACAGAGGTGAATAATAGGCCAAAGTCATTTACAGGCAGAGGTCACTGAGTCCTGGCTCTCAGTGGATGGAAGTTCTCCGGTATTACCAACCCCAACAATTCAAAATCATAAATCAAGTTTTCGTTTTGTATTTACTTTAAACAAAATATATTTTTGGTGCTTTCGTTCTGATTGTTAGGACTTGAATATTTCCCCTGTTTTATCTTTTCTTTGGAATTACGAAAGCCAGAAATTTACCATTTTTAAAAATGAAATTTTAGTTTTTAATATAGCAACACCTCTGAGAGGTAGACAACAAGGAAAAAAAAAAAAAGTCAAATACTGTGAGACTTACAGTAAAACGATTAGAGTTGGCAACACTGTCCCCCTGTGATTAGAAGTTGCCTGCTCACCTTTGATGGGAATTTCATCAAAGCAGCAAAATCACAAAAAGCCAGGATGGAGGTTCAGGCTACTCAACCAACCCTGAAACATACCTACGCTGAAGATAAAGGATATCCTGTACCAGAAAAAAGGGAAAGGAAGGGGTCTAGAAATCCATGCATAGATAGAAGAGTTAGACAGGTTCTTACAAGCATTCACAGCATACAGATTGCTTGGAGAATTTGAGGAAAAACAAGAGTTTGAGGACATCCTGGGAAGGTCCCAACTTACATGAACTCATTGAGATTGTTTCCCTTCCCCCCTTTCTTTGATTATTTCAGTCTAATATCCTATTATGAAAGCAAATGTTACAAAGGGCAGATTAAAATTAGGGTAATTACCACTTAGTATTCCCTATGTACAGGGCAATTTCTTCTAACTCCAAAAACATTAGAAACAGAGGTGACTCTCTGTAGTAACAACAGCATGTAACTAAGTGAGAGGAGCTAAAGTATTAATCAAACATTAAGAATGTGACACCCAGTCACTTCTAAACAACTCTGGTATTGAAAATGGTTTCTTATTCCAGTGGAACTTAAAAATCCTTCTCTGGGTAAAAAGTTAATTGCAAAATCACAGAATCGTCAGAGTTGGAAAGGACTTCTAGAGATCATCTAGTCCAAATAACTGTTAGATAAAATAATTTGCAGTATATGCACATTTGCAATAATGTGACTAATTCAGGTTTATCCTTAAAGAATCTAAAGCTTCTCTCGAACACCATCACTATGTATCATTCTCCTTAAGTCCTCAAGGCGTCACTAGGAATTACAACTTAAACTAATTTGAATTTGAGTTCTAGATGCTTTAGGAAGTGTATGTGTAACATAAAATCATGAACAGCTGACTCAAAATCACAATCTGAAATGTATTTCAATCATGATTAATAAATTATTAATTAAAGCCTGACGGCAAAAGCAAGCAAGAGCCTGAGTTAAGAGTTGTCATTAGGGTTTTGGGTTGTTTATTCATATATTCTTTACGATATCCATAGTACTTGAATCTGCTGCTTTTCCACTGATACAGTGAAGTTAAAGCATCTTGCAAATATACAAATTGTGTATTCATCTATCTTTATACATACACAGGTGTATATATAGGAAGCAACACATCAGACCTTGTACAGTTTTTGGTTACAGGCTAAAACATCAAGGTTAAAATCCAGCTTTCATTCAAAAGGGACTATAAAATGTCCCTAGGAGAAAAAGTCTCACTGAAAATTAATGAGACTGCTTGCTCAGGCTAGCCACTCTGAGAATATCTCCCAAAATTAAATTCCCCATAAACACAAAGGGAGTTCACCTACGTGACAACTAAATTAAAAGAAAAGATTAATATGTAACAAATCAGTTTCAGGTTTTGACACTGAAGTACTTGACAATTTAATGAATTTCTCCTAGATAAAGGCGATCTGCATTCATAAAAATAGAAACCATTAGTCACTATTTGCCAAAAAGTAACAAGAGGAAAATGAATACAGACAAATAAACAACAGTAAATATCTGTCAAATAGCATGTTACAGTACTACTGATTTTAAAGCTGCTTGGCTTCAAATATCAAAGCTTTCATTTTGCAATTAACTCACATGAAGTAAAAGCACAGCTGCAAGGAAAGACTGTCCCTGGCAATAGCCAATGTCTTCATCATAGACAGAATATGCCTAGAAAAAAGCAAAAGTCAACGTATATTTTAGAAGCACGCAGGCATTATCAAAATGTATTATAATCAATGAGCTACGCAGAACAAATAATACTACGCAGGTTAAAATAATAGAGGGAGCAAAACTGCAACCATTCTTGCATAGGCTGTCAGGGCACTTAAGAAAACATCTACAGGTCACTCAATTTTCCATAGATGTCATATTTGTAAATTTTTATTCTTCAAACAGCATGAAAAGAATTGGATGCAATTTCCTTCTTCTAAATCAAAGACAATTCTGCTGATGTCAATAATGATATAACTTTGTTGACATAAAAAATATGATATAAAGACCACGTTCATTTGTGTTGTGGGGAGAGTGCTTGTTTGGTTTTGGAAAAACAAGTTCTGGCATCATAAAGTACAGGACACAAGGCTGATTGTTAGAAAACCCCTGACTGAAAACCTCTAGACCAAAAATGTCATCATAAAGTTCTTTGATGTCCTTCTTACATGTAAAACAAAACACATTTTCCTATTGTATGACTGACATTACTTTTTTCTTACTCTTAAAAAACCAAAACTAAAATAACCAACCTTTCCTTCCCCCTTACTTTCCTGAGAGAAGACAACAGATACTGTTTTTAAAGAGATGTCAGAGGACGTTAAGAATTTGAGGAAACTTGACAAAGTATAAGCAGCACCAGGACTGACATCGGAGAGAGACACGTCCTGAGAGAATACACAAAGTACTAAGGTTACAGCGAGGGAAAACAAAAGCACAAGGTCAGAGCTATGGGGAAGAACAAGTCACATGAATCAGAAGATCTGCTTTGCCCCCACACCACCTCCAAGACTGTTTACAGATGAGAACGTTTTGAACTGGAACACTGTGCGCATCATCTTTTTTTTTTTAAGTTTTGAATGAAATCAAGATTGCAAGTTCACAAACACAAAGCACAGAGAAACTGTGAATAAACAACATCAGGTATGCTGGGGAAACGAAGTCCACGTGGATCTATTGTGCAATATTTCAAAGGTGACTCAAAATGTAAGAAGAATTTCGGCTCAAAAAGAGATGTCATTCTCTTCCAGCCAACAGTATTAATGTAATTGCAAATAGTTTCTGCCAGAAATGTTGAAATTGAGGCCAAAATAAATGTAAAGTCTTTAAACCCCCTTTCCTTTCTTGTTCTGATGGGCAAAACCTAAGAAATATTTACAAGGAATTCTGTAATGATTCTATAAGAGATTTCTGTAAAGAATATAGCCTGAGTATTTATTTGAGAGTCACTGTTTATAATCAAGTCACCCAATACATTTCCTAATAAATTTGTAGCTTTGTGAAAAAACTGAACTGTGACTTTCAGCTCTTTGCTATTTGTCTACATTGCTTATCATTCTTTTCAAGTATGCTAGATGGGATTAGCTAGAATCCGAGTGAAAATAATCCAAATCCATTGCTCAGTTTCAGTGGCCAAGCAAATACAAGACTAGTCACATAAATTATTGGAAAAAAAAATTAACAAGTCATTACAATCTGGTTACTAGCTTAAACCAGCTTTACCCTCAAAATCAACTCCAGAAGTGTACAACTGCAGTCAAAAAACTTTAAACTGGAAAAAAGGATGCTGTTTTGGAAAAAGTGAATTTAAAATCACTCTTTAGCTACTAAGAACTGAATTAACAGAAATTGCTTTCAACACTTAAATTAATATTGCATATGACTAATGAGAACTATCTACTGGCTAATCATCATCATCTTTATCTATTTGTTCCCCAAATCTATCAATTTATGGATGCTTAATACTTTATTTCCGTAGCATTCTTAAAAGAAGGATTACTTCTGCTTTTGAAAGGCCAGATCTACTTAGAAACAGGTATGCAGAATTACAAATTATAAATCTAATCTGTGATTTCTTCATATTATACCATGAACTTCTATGTTCCTATAGAAAACCCCAGGATAAAAAATTAATAGCAAATTATCAATGCACAAGTGTATTCTCTGTTGTGAGAAGCATTATCAGCACAATAGCTAATAATTTGCTGAAAATCACAAAAAAGAATTCAAACTAGTTTTAAAATAACTATTGAGAAATCAACACACTGGAGCAAATAAACTGCCTTCAAAACCAGCAGATTAAAAGTTAAGAAATTTACCAGAAATAAAAATATACTCCATTTGAGATTGTGAAGGAAGTTGAAGCTATGGCAAAAGAGGGAAAATAGGGAGGGTTAAAAAAAATTCCTCACTCTGTATATTAAACATAAAAATATGAATGAAGAACAAGAAATATTCTCATAATCAACTTCCAAAACGCATAAAAACTAGCAATAAATCCATTTCAAACACATCCAGAGCAGGAAGGCAAAGCCTCTACTTGAAAAATATGTGATCAAGATAGAAAAATTTAAGTACAACTACAACATAAAATCCATGTGAACTTCCCTTGTGTCTGTTTTATTACAAAAGAATTACAGGGGTTGTCATCCTGCTGGAACCATTTCTAACAGGGAATGTGTTGAAGGATCTGTCTCCAACTAAGTATCAGAAGAGATGATAAATTAAAAGGAATAAAAATACAAAAAAATTATTAAGAACAGACAATATTTTTCCAAAACCTTGGGTGGGGTTGCAGAGGGTGGGAATCACTAAACTGGTAAACCGTTAATTGGCTTATTAAATCAGAATAACAGATAACAGATTTGAAACATTTAAAAAAGTGATTAAAAGAAAAGATCTGTAAAACGTGGCAATCCATAGAACTACAAGTCAGTAAATACTGGATAATACAGTCTAAAAAAACATTTCATATTAATTAGTGGACATAGATATACATAATATATGAGAGAAAAATGCCTGAAGGCCCCAGTAGAAGAACGTCATCGTTAACAAATCTTTGAAGCAACTAACAACTATGAAAGAAAATACTAACTGCTTCATCTGTTTGGTTTTTGAAATTAATTTTCACTAGGTCCTTCACCAAAATTTGATGTTCACAAGCAGCTTTTATCAGATACGCAGATACCAACTTCAGTTCTGCTTGAGAATTCAATCAAACTGAGAAAGATTCTGCTGTTAAATCAAAGAATCATAATCCTGGCAACTAAAGATTTTTTTTTTTTAATGAAGTCTCTAAATCTAAGTGATTTCATTTTATTTGCCCAAAGCAGTGAGACTTTTGAAGTTTCATGCATATTACATTTCCAATTACACTTTTTTAGCTTTAAGTAACCTATGGAATTTGATATTGCTGAAATATAACGTAATTAACCAAAACAACCTCCAAAATAAGGGCTGCTGCCTACAGATACCACCACAATATCATATTATTGAGGCAAGATCTAAGATTAATTATTAAAGATTTATCCTTTTAAGGGACTGAGGAGCATTAACTTTGTCTTTCCACATGAAATATGAAAACAAGGCGAAATCCCCAAATCCCTATTGCCACTGCAGTCATTGTAACTTTGTAATTTCAAGAGAATGGGATTTTTCCCCATGACAACCTTCGACAATTTGCAGTCTTTTAAGTTATTATTTTCTTAAGCTCTTGGGGAACCTCCAATCACAATTCTCCAGTTAACTGAGATTTTAAATATTCCTCATCTCAAAAATGGGACTTAATGAAGATTCTGCCTTGAAGCCTACTTTCACTCATTTTAACTAAATTAAGATCTTACCTAGAGAATTAAAACTTTTTTTTTTTTAATACTTATCTGTCTTCCGAAGAGAGCTACTGTGCAGTTATTAGTACAACATCCTTAGAAAGCAAATACTTTGGAAGCAACAGTCTTCTCAAATAAAGTCAATGACAAAGCACCACCTGCATGCTGGGAAAGTGAATGAAGAGTCCAGAGATGGACAGAAATTCTTCTCTAAAATAATTACTGGCAGGAATATCTCCCAAGATCAGCATCTCCTGTAGCACTTGAAAGATGAATGGAAAGGTTGTTGATTTGAATTTAAAACCTCGGATTTGAGATTTCTGCTACTACCGTGTGTAAATCCCAATAGCTTTTACAAAGTAGGGAGTATACATCTCAAATTCCAGAATGAAATGCTTTTCACCATTTTGCATCATCATAAGCATGGAAATGACTGTTTATATTTGCTGAAGGTTTTTTCACAAACGTGAAAAACTAACTGGCAAATACTAGCTTACAATCACATTGCCAACTTGCCTTTACAGAGTAACTCGCTGACATTAGAAACTAAACATTACAATTATATTAGAAACTAAAGAGAGCTCTCATACAAAGGTCCTACATTTGACAGAGCTTTCATTCCTCTCTCCCCCTGCACATCACAGCAGTGCAGAGGCTCTACAGATCTCCATCTCTCATCTGCAGTAACAGAATCTCGCTTGTCAGTAATAATGTCTCCTGGCACAGGCAACACTCCTCTGAACCAGCGACAGGCACACACTGGCACAATGCTTGCTGACAGCCAGAAGAAATACCCAGTGCCTGCATCCCAGGAAAAAGGAAAATGTTTCAGGATTTGAATGAAACTTTTTTTGAGGAGAATTACAAGCCTGATCTGCACTCATTTACCATTGTGTCACTAACAAAATGATAAGAGATTACCTAGGGAATCTACTCAGTATTTGATATAGACAGCTCCCTGTGGAAGTCTGTTTTAGTAGAGTTAAAAGACTTACTTGGTATCTGTAAAACAGATTGTCTCAAGAAAACGTCTATACTTTGGTGCAGACTTCTCAGGCAACAAGGTGTTTTATGACATGCTCAGTCGATGAATAATTTTAATGATAGTGAGATTTAAAACCCTGTATCTAAATTTACTATAAAGCTACCAGTCTGAAAGTAATAATACTCCTATGACTGCAGCATTTAGGATGTATCACACTACACTAGGAATTTCTGTGTTAACTGAAAACAGTATTTTTAGAAATTAGTTACTCATTAATTGAGTATCAGGGAGAGGCAAGTGTATGTTATACAATGGGCCTCCTCCAGAGCTGTAAGGGCAGGGAGAATGAAGAAACCTTCACGTTTATTCAGGCAGGCCTCTGAGCATACTAAAGACTTTACTGCCTATCTAGCATTCAAGATTCACAATCCTGACCTTTTCACTAGTACAGTCTCAGCAGAAACCCCATATGCAAGAACAGTACTACTGCTTCCTTGCTGAGCACAGATACACAGAGAAGGAACCTTATTAATATGCAAATGGCAGAAGCTAAGACAACATTAAAAATCCTTTGCATGAAACAAGACAATAATATTTACTAAAATTACTCTTCAACCCAGGAGTAAAGAAAATAAACAACTAAAAATAGATGAAAAATAATTCTTAGCTGCTTATGCTCCTTTGTTTATTCTAAAATTGGCAAATAGACTCCTATAGGAAAGAAAAAGATCTTCTTGCTGACAAACAATTAAACCAAAGTGGACAAATACTGAAACTTCCCATTTGTACCTCTGAGGAGACACTAAGGATTGAAAGATGTGGAAGAACATGCACATGCTGAGAAGAGGTGATCATCTGAAAAAAGACGATGCAATGAAATGGAAATGAAAATGTAAAAAAAGGATGAAAGTTAGACAATCAGCCTACAGGGGAGCACTAAGCAGCTGCTCTGCCATGCTGCAGGACAAGCCAAAGAATAATCCATCATTCGCAGCTTATCGTGGAATAGAAGCTACTGGTCACAGAAGAGCAACTCAAAGACATTTTCACATTTCAATTATACAGCAAAAAAAAAAAGCCATAAAACCCCCCATACTGGAGCCCATTCAGTATTAGCTTTGCTAGGAAAACAGTTTATTATTCCCTCTATTAATGTGGGTACCAACAAACAGACAGACGTTGGAATGATGACTAAAACAGAGTGTTTTGTTTCACATAAACCAGCTACCACACTGATCCTGCGCGTAAAACCTTCAGGCTAGTATGACTGAGATTAGGAAAAAAACACAAATTTGATCAACCAAGGGGATAAGTGTTAAATAAATAAATATGTCATGATACAAATTATTCATATCCTTCCATAATGCCTTTCTTTACTGGAAAAAACTTTGAATCTCTGAAGAGTAATACAACCATTTTCAGAAAAACAGGGAAATGTTGTGTTTATTTTTCCAGTGTGTCCTGTAACACTCACTGAACTAAACAGATTGATTTCCTTACAACATACTACCTTTCTCCTATCAAAGTCACAGTGGTTGGTTGTCAAATAGGAGTTACTTTAATAAAAAAAAAATTAGAGAAAACACACCTCACGTTAAATTCTGTACTGCATACACTCCAAACAGTTGAGAGGACTATTTCTGCCAAGTGCTTTGATTCCCTGGAGCATCGAGCTGTTAACTACATATGCACGCATGGAAGTAGGTCGAGAGTACTATTCTGTTATGCATTGTAACACAGAGAACGAGCTCTTTAAATACAGCTAGAAATCACACAGTATTTAAACAGAAAGTGTGCAAGAACCAGAACTATCTTCCCAAAGATGTTTGTTCTGTGCAAATCTAGCTTATGCAGTGTCCCCTAAGAGAAATCTCCAATCTAGAATCTGAAGCTCTCTCATTCCTTATTACCATTGTCAGCCTTAAGGTTTATTTTTAGATACTTTGTCACATAAATGTTCTGCAACTGAAAAAGTTTCCATCTTTTCTGATTTCCTACTGTTCTGAAGAAGAGATTAAGGGGGAGAACTAAAACTGACAGACCCGTTAAAATGAGGCAGTGAGCTTTTAATGGTTTTCCTTTTTATCTGACAGGTCAGATCATCTCTCATTTCAGTGGGGCATGAAGAAAATGCTCTTCAGTTTTTTACCCTCAAACTTGAGGACAGACCTTTTCTAGTCTTATTCAATAATCCCATTCTCAAATATCCTGCTTTCATAAAGAAGGGCATGAGTGCACAGCACCTCTGATTAAAGTTATTCTAGCAATATAAAACAGCCACGATATTACTCTCAACACCGATTTTTATTTTTCTACTTACAGAATGACAAGTTAAAAAGCAAATTCGTTAGCTTTTAACAGTATTTCTCTAAACCTCACCACACCAATCAAACTCAAGGTCCAGTTAGACCCGGTCATAGACAGGTCATTTGTAGAACAGAGCTATAGCCACTTAAGAAAACAGTGCAAGAATGAAGGAAAAGGAGCTGCCTAGAAACCTACACAGCAGTTGCATCTGATCTTCATACTGGAAAACAGGTAGAAACTGTCAAGAATAAAATCAGTAAATTTATGAATAATTCAGTGTTGAAGATTGGATATGGCTGTTCTTTCAGGAAGCAATGCTCCCCAAATCCTGCTCTAACCAATGAGTACATAAACGAATGAGGCGGTCAATAGAGTCTACTAGAATTTTTAGAAAGCCTTCAACAAGTCCCCTTCCTAAAGGTTTTTTAGGGAACTAAGCTGCCATAAAAGGTCCTCTTACGCCCTCAAATAATTGATTACAGGATAGAAAGCAAGAGGCAGGAATAAACAGTCAGTTTTCATCCACAGAATGAGGATGAGGTCACTCACAACTGTACAGGAAGACGTGCTAGGGCTGATGCTGTTGAAAATATTCACAAATCATACGAAACATATAAAAATAGCATAGTAATGAAGTCTGCTGATGAGACAAAGCTGTTTGAAGCGGTAAATTAAAAGCTGACTGCAAAGATGCTATGCAGGATGTGTTCATATCAAGAGAAAGTGGCAAAGTGGCAGAGGTCATTCAGCTATACATAAATACAAAATGCTTCAAGGGAGAAGCAGTCCTCAACTTGATGTACACACCAAAAGGTCTCTGATCTAGATACTTCAAGAAACCTGAGGGATGAGAGCAGCAGCCACCTCTGCAGGAGCAGTAGAGGCCCGGAGAGAACAGAAGGCTCCTAGCTTTGGAAGACAAATAGAATTCTCCACTTTCACTACAGAGAACCTGGGAAGGTCTGAAATGTCTGTCTCTGTGAAGCTGCCTGGTAGGCAGCTAATTCCTCTAAGTCACTACTACTTCAGACAGATTCATCCCTTTATCTTCTCTTTATTAAAGCAAATAGACTGAGACACTAATTCATGAGAGAGTTTTTCTTTCCTAAATCCTTTCATCATCCTCATGGAACTTCCACAGGTTCTTTCCAGTGCAGAAATAGTCACCTTGAATTCTGGACACAATAAGCAAAAGCAGCTGCAACAGCTGGAAAATACTGAGTTACTCAAGTCATTCTACTCCTACACAAGATTCATCTGCCTATGCATTCTTTAACATCTTATTATTTACCATTCCATTTTTCTCTATGTCATCACAATGTATTTATCAGAAATGATTTTTCTGTTTTCTTTTAGGTGACTAATCAAGAGCACATCAAACAAGTGATCTTTGAAATGCCTTGTTGGAAATACATTTATTCCATGCTGATGTTTAGTAACCTGCTAGTTAGCCAGTTTTTAATTCTTAAAGTGTACCTTGTTCATGTTCTAACTTATCCAGCAATTACACTTGCATTTCTTTTGGTATCACAGACTATATGATCTACAGAATTTCAAAAATTCATCAATATAACCTGAATTTTCTTTTTTTTTTTTTTGGTATTAGCTTGTCAAGATCTATTTTCAGTAAAGTCATAGGCATTCATTATAACGTACTTCTCACATTTAATTCTTGATAAGCTGAATGCTATTCCATCATTTTTCACTTCACTGATATCAAACTGACAAGTCCATAATTACCCGCATTGTCCTAGTTAAAGATTGGCACAGGAACTGTTTTCTTATAGCCCCCCAAGACTCATGAGAAATCAATATAATTGGTTCAAAGTTCTCTCTGCTCCTTCACTTTTTACTTCTTTTTTTCAAATGAACTTCAATATATGTAACCTAAGCAGCTATATTTAACAGTTGTCCAAATTATTGTTTGAATAGGAGTCTGTATCACCATAGAATTTATCCAGAGAACAGGCGTATGTATCATTATAACCCAAAGGCAGGACACTCTCTTCTGCTTGTTATGACAACTCCATCATTTCTGTCTATTAATCAACTGGAGGTGGAAACAGAGTAACAAGGAAAAGGAAGGAAAGTGGAAATGGCTGTGTCTAAAGCAATCATTCATTCAACGTGTAGAAAAAAAATGTAAAATGAAAACTGCCTTCCAGAAACACAATAAAATGTGCAACTGACAGCCAGAGAGCTGTCTATCTACCTGCAATATTCTACCTTCTGGATCCCTCCTGAAGAAAAGTCTGTCTGCACAAGCTGTAAAAATCTGTTCTTTTAGTACGTCAACTTTCCCATGTACAAATTGGAAAAAAATAGATCAATCTTTGATCAGAAGTGATTTGAGAGCTTTGAGTGAAACACTATATATATAAACTGCTTGTGGAAAGATAAGTTAACGTTCTGTAAGTAATTATCTAGAGATGTTCTTGCTTAACCTCATAGCAGAGCTTGCTCTGAGGGCTTCTCTGCCTCTGCAAACCTCTCTACGAGCAGGGTAAAAAAGTTCTATTACACCACGCCTCTACTGAAGCAGATCTCTGATATCCAACTGCCCATTAGGAA
The DNA here is from genome assembly GCA_013400375.1 of Thinocorus orbignyianus. Classification (NCBI taxonomy): domain Eukaryota; kingdom Metazoa; phylum Chordata; class Aves; order Ciconiiformes; family Thinocoridae; genus Thinocorus; species Thinocorus orbignyianus. The sequence goes on along the minus strand of VXBW01003908.1, from coordinate 754,321 downwards.
AGCTAGCTTGACCTTTGCTCTTCTCATATGCATCTCAGGAGATACAAAATGCAAGGTTATAAAAGTGCTTCAGGATATTCAGCACTGCAGAAACAATACACTCTTCACATGCAATCTAAATAAAGCTTTAAAATCTTATTGATTAGTGACTTGGATCAGAACAGGGTTAGTAGGGCAAAATACAGTCACAGCAAAATATGGAACACACTTTAAAATTCAGAGTACTGACTGTACCTTACAGATTTTGTATAGAGATTCCTGACCGTCTCCTTCTGTATCTTTGAAATAATCATGTGCTGGAAATGTACGATGAATATCTCGTGTAATGACACTCTCTTGAGCAGAATCCTGTGAAAAAGAAATAAAAACCCCGAAGTATTAACCTGGTAACAGTGTAATTAAACATAACAGAATATAAAATTCTATGTACAGTTAACACGGACACATTAGATAACTGCTTTACTGACTCATTCCCTAAATATGCTTTGAAAAGAAACTGAAAATCCTCTAGTCTCATATGCAGTAATAATTCGACAGTTTAACAAGAGCAACGTGGCATGTTTTCTGTCCTTCAGGCTTACAGCTCAACTTTAAAACTCACAAGAAATGACCAGTATTTAATTGTAGGCACATTTTTACCACAGAACATAGGCTTACTGCACTTCTCCAGGAGTTAAAAATGTCTTGCAAGAGAGACTCTCTCTCTTGCAAGCTCAGAGGTATTAATTTAATATGTGTATCAATCTACCATAAAACCTGTGCTAATTACAAATTAGAACTACCAATTTAAAATGTTTAAAGTTTACCATTGAGTGTTCTTTAAAAGAACAAAACCGGAAGTACCAGAAAACGTTACAGTTTCAGATAAATCCCATTCCTTTGCCTGCTACCATCTCCAATTCAATTACATTTTTACATTGACTAGGAACTAGGGATGAGTTCGGGTGCCAATACATTGTTGTTAAATGCCATTTTAGAAGACCAAAGATAATTTTGCCTGGTAAGCAGCTGCTACCACAGAAGGACACACGTCTGCTGTAAGAGCTGCATCATCTCAGCAAGAACCATGTGGATAATCTGCATACCCAAAGACAGCTAAAATGACACCAAATGCCCACGTTTAGGCAACTGAGTTGTTCCCTAGACACACTTAGCTCTGTAGATAAAGAAGCAATTACTTACGATGCTGCATTTCTATAAAAAGATGCAAATCATTGCAATCAGACCTGAAAAATGTGTGTATGAGCTGCAATGTCAGAGTTGGAACTACAAGAGCTAATCAATTACCTTTGGGTTCCAGTTACCCTCAGCATGAGATAATACCTTTAGGTCAGTAAGTATCAAATGGTGCTTTTCTCTATTAGCTTTTTAACCCTAATGGAGAAACCATCAGAATTCTCACCGTCAACTTAGAAAATAAATCCTTTCTAAATACTCATACCTTGAAAACAAAACAAGTGTTTCACAGAAAAACTTTTAAACCCTCATATTGCAGTTTTGTAATCCAGGGCTCTCCATAAAAAAAGCTTCTTTGTACTTGCTGGAATCAGCAACCAGGTAAACTCCTAAATTTAGGTGATTTCCTGATCGCATACAGCCTCTTTGGTGTGCCTATGCCATACCGTAATGCAGCTGCTTGTGGGAGCTTAGCTTGAAGACCACAGCAACTCCCAACTACGGGGTTTTTTTGGGTCCATTCATAACCAAGACACATAAAGAAATCACCCTGGACTATATCAGACTACCTCAGGGATGGAAACTGCCAGGTAAGTAAAAAAAAACAAAATTGTGTTGTTTTTTTAAATCTAATTTTCTTCTGCTCTGATATGTCTTCTCATTTCCTTTGGTTCTCTCAACATTCCACATTAAACTATGGTTTCCTCTTTCCTTGGCATCCCTCTCCACACTTAGCACAATCTTCTGGTTCTTTCACACAGAAGTCTTCCCCTACCTTCTCTCTCTCATCTCTCCCTGAAGTTCTCTGAATCTTTGCCATCATTAATTTATCCATTTAAAACTGTCCTAATTTTCTGTGATCTCAACTGCTGCTTTCCCTTTTTTTAACAATAACATCTTTGGTACAAGACATAACAAGATCTGTGTTTTGTAAAATACCAGGCATATTGTTATATGCTAAGAAAAGGAAAGCTTACAAAAAGAGGTGATGTTTTTATTACACTAACTGGTTCTGCAGGCCTAAATAAACACACTCCTGTGCTTTCACCAGGTTACCATTATGTTTTTTAGGGTATGCAAGCATCATGCAACTATTAGTGACCAAAGTAACCACAGTTTAAATCACATGTAACAAACCACAGACTAATAATAAAAATTTAATAATAAGCAGTTCTCTGAATAGACTTCATTAACGAGTATTTCATTTACATGGCTTTCCAACATGAAAGGCTAAATAACTGCAGTCCTCCTCCCAGATTGCGCTGATGATTTAGTTACTTTGAAAGGAAATGCCTCAAACAAGATCTACTAGTACAGCACAGTTACCAACCCTATTATACAAATCTGTTACATAAATTCTTCAGCACAAATTTGAAAAGATCCAGGCATTTTAAAGACAGTTATGGGAAGGTCAACACGTCCAGAACAAACATCGCTTTTCTGTCAAGCAGGGAGATTGTATTTGACTTCCCTCTATGTCTGTCTTTTCTTGAACTGAGAGGCCAACGTAGAGCGCGCACAAGTCAACAAGATAGATGTCCCCAGTAGGACCAAAACATATTTGTATAAAGGCCCAAACACAAATTCACTTTTACTGAATTAAAAGGAGCCTGAAACAGGGTCTTTATTCAGCATTTACAACAGATACTTCTAAAAAACTGGAAGAAAACAATTAAATTGACCCAAAATAAAATTTAAACCGAAAGACAGGATAATTAACTCCTTCTCAAAAGACAACATCCATCTGAAATACAGTAAACCCATAACCTAAGAGAAAAAAGAAATAAGACTAGCGCACAGCCCTGTGTAGAATTACTTCTTAAAATATATTAGAAGCATTTTGGTAAGCTTCCATCTTTTTCCAGATAAAATTTGTTGATAGCACTGTTCTCAGGAGTACCAAAAGCAGATGAGTTTACGGTTATCCTAATTCACGTTTTCAGAGCATTTTTATTCTTCTGAAAGTCATGATTAGTTAATTTCTTATGAGAAAAGCTAAGGTGAGATGGCTATCAAAGCATTCAGTTTTAATGATCTTTCTTGATTCTAATAATCATTTCTGTGCTGCCAACTCAGAGAAACAATATTCTACTGAGGAAAGGAATTATCTTCATGTGTCAACTATATGACAGCTGACATCCTACTGAACAAGCTCTCTACTTTCAGTTGTCTCACTTTTAAAACAGATAAACTTCTGCAACTGTGAAGTAACTGTAGTGGATACTAACTCCTTGACATTGCTGCCATTTTAGACCATTAGGATACTGCTGAATGTGGACATTTGATGCCAGAAGGCAGACTGACACAGAAGTACAGAAGAGAACCGAAAACTGTTTATATTGCATCATTGTTAAAAGAAAATTAAGGGCACATAGGCACTCAAAATTAAGAAATATAGGGCAATATCTATGCACCTACATCAGGAATTATTTTTTTAATTAAGAACATTTCACAGACTCTTCAAAAAGAACCTCTGCTCATTTGTTGTCCTGAGTGCGCCCATTTTGGTGATGGATTATGTCCAGTCAGGAAGCAGAAGAGACTCCTGTAGGTAAAGCCTTGCCTCCTTTGTCACAGGAACTGGAGGATAAGTATGGTATGAGCCAGCAAAATGGAACAAAGAAAGAAAAATCTCTCTGGTCATAACATCAATGTTGTGTTAAGACTCAGATCCTTTCCCCACTTCTGCTCAAAAGTTTTGACATTAATCCAGACACATCACTTATGCAAAAAAATCCAAGAGTGGCCACCTGAGTTTTCCTTACTATACAGCTGCCTCTACTACAGCTGTCAACTCAATACAAAGAAATGCAGAATTACTTACAGTTGCAACTAAATAAATTCAAGAGTTTTCTATGAATATTGAAAAAAAAAGAAAAAGGAAAAGAAAAAGAAAAAAAAAGCGGGTCACAGGTGTCTCAAACCTGGCTTTCAAACTGAGCAGTACTTCTGACCTCAATCTCCTTGTGCTCTATTTCCCTGGTTAATAATAATTCCCCATCTCAGTGGGGTGTTATGAAAATCAATTAACAGCTGAAGCACTGAAATACTGTAGCAATAGAGTCCTACAGAAATGCCAAAGAGGAAAATAATAACTTCATCCTCGAATCCTGTTCTGAATGGTATACAGAAAGGCACAAGGTTACACAGTAAAAAATAATAAAGGGGAAGAAAACAAAAACAAAAACAACAAACAAACACAAAAAAGCTCAGCTCATTATATAAGTACTGTCCCTTCTGTACACAACAAGGCAGAGATCCTGGGAATAAGACAACCCAAAACCACAGAACATACCATTATGCATATGAGTAGGCAATTTTCATACTGTACTTCTTGACTCTCAAAGGCGTACCTCTAATCATATTTAAACTCCTTCAAGTTTGGTTTTATCACACACGTTTACATGCAAAATCAATAAGATTTGTACGTGCTGGAGACTCAGTACAAGTTCACCTGACTGGACTGATCTAAAAGGTCTGCATCTCTGGTGAGGTTCAAACAGCTGATTTTGCATGAAATTGTCCTGCTCATTCTTCATCTGCCCACTAGCTAAAAATAGCCAAAGTCTAGAGTACTAAGAAAAGTTAGGAAAGAAGAAAAAAATCAAAATGGGCTTTCAACATCTAAAATTACTATGCTCTGGAAATCTAGTGTGTCATGCTCTTTCAGGATTAGATGCTTAAATTATTCTACATGCTGTATGGAAAGCAAAATCTCCCTGGCTGTCACAGGTGTCTGTCACTCTTATTTAGCCAGAGACTTATGAGGTGGAAACACACCAGCTACTGGTAGCAGGAGTCAGAGGTAGCTTCAATAAATCCATGCCTCTGAAAAGCTGTAGATTTAAATTTTGACTTGCCCAATGCACATTATTACACATTATCACAGCATCAGAGGCACTATGCTGAAGGAAGAGATTTTTTGCATATTGCTTATTTTGTTCCTTATAGTCCCCTCTGTGGCCCTATACAGTTCCACACGTGCACAGATGGGAACACGAATAATAACTTTAAATTCTCTAAAACACAATCACAAATAGACAGCAAATATAAAATACACGAAATAGCTGAGGTCAGGCAATATGGGTTTGAAATAAGCTGCATAACTAGCATGTAGCTTTGGCCCACATTATTAATAACATCTTCCCTAAGTCCTGCTTTCAGGGAAACGTGACATCACGTTATGCCAACATATATACTACACACATCACTGACCCCTCTCCTCTCATTTTCCATACCTGTTAGAACCCTCCGAGCAGAATGTGTGACCCAAGAATACCCCAGGTTCCCTACCAATCAGTATCTGGGGAGGCAGGGGGAAATAATCAATAGTTCTTTCCTTTCAAAAATATTGAATAAAAGATGTTTGGCTTATGCTCATTTCTTCTGTGGCATATTTTGTTTCTAATACATACCTTGCAGTTCAGCTCTTTTCTAAAAACAGATTTTCTTTCAATCATCATCAGCTTTTATTCAGCTGAGAGCATATAAAACTCAGAGTCCTAATTAACAGAGATACAGAAAGTGAGAAAAAGCCAAGGATTATTCTTGAGAGACTTTTTTTTTTTTTAATTAATGGTTATATATCAAGATATTTAAAGCGAACATAATATTTAGGTTAGTTTAGTAAACGCATTGGTCAACTGAACTTCGCAAATTCTGGCTCACTATCAGCTGTATTTATTGCTGCTTGGGCAATACCAGAAAAAAACCTGCAAAAGCAAAAAAAAAAGCCAACAGTCCTATTGGACATGAGGCCAAATCAATAGTTCAAACCTGAGCAGTCCCGGGCTTCAGGCAGGTCAAGTCTGGGTCTAAATTTAGCATCAGAGTCTCTCTTCTCTCATCAGCATAATATTTTGGATTACTAACAGCTCTGCCCAAGAAAGCAGACACCGACTTTTATCAAATTATGTCCCATTCTTCTCGAGCTATGTTTGACCAGATAGTGGGTAGCTGCTTATACCTCAGATTCTGAGAATTCCCAAGACTGGATCCTCAAACGGGCATCTACAACATGCCCCTTTTTAGGCTAGGAACACAAAATTCCCAATCGCTTCTAAATACCCAATTCTCTAATTGTTAAAAAGCTTATGGACAGGGACCCTAAACCTTTTAGATGCAGGGCCACTGGGATTGGATCGGTCATTAGCTCAGCATGAACTATTCTATTATTTATATGATCATCCATACGACTGCCAAGGCAATGGGGAACAAAGCTCGTTCTGAAAGGCTGTCACTGTAGTTCTTTCAACACTTAAGTCAATCTTAAAACTTTTTGGGAGCAGGAGATAATCTGATGAGGACACACTGACCAACTGCTCAGCATGAGGTTTTTAATCCTCCCAGAAGCTGGTGCTGGTATTTTCCAGCTACAAGATGCTGGGCAGGGTAGAATTAGACCACAGAGAAGACAACTCCAAGATTCTTAAAGGCTGCACAGAAAAAAAGGTAGCACTAGAATAATAAAGATGCCTATGTAAACATTATTCTGTATGTAGCTATAGAAAAAGAAAGTCATATTGTAGCAGTCACAGGGTAAGGCAGAAACAGCTCAGATCTTAACAGGGTTGAGCCATCAATCAGCAACAAACTGGATGACATTTTTCTGTAAAAAAATCACAGCAAAACTACATCAGACACAAACCAATCAATTCTGCATACACTCTCTTGTTCCAGAAAACAAAGAATATCCATGACCTTTACTATCTTTGTGTTTTGTTTTCCTCCTCCCTCTCCTACTCTGCACACCCTCCCTCACTGGTATGCTACTGATACATAATTTATTCTCCTTACTCTGCCATATCCTTTCTGAAATATGTTGTCAAAAGAAAAACGCTGTTTGTGCTGCTGGGCAAGAGATCAACTTTTGAATGCACCAGGCTCAATTCTTTGCCATTGGCACGGTACACTGCGAATTCAGAGTTACTCTGAAACACTTAACTTGAAAGCTCCCAAATCTCCCACAAGAGGGAAGGCGCTCTATACACTAGCAGATGGAGCTTGAAGATTCTTTTCCCATATGATGTATAGCTGGCATGAAGGGACATGCACATCTGTTTGTAGATATCACAGTATTTCAATTTCCATTTTATTATGTTTAGGGCTTTATTTGGGTCACACAATCTTTAGCAGATATGATACCCAGCATTCTTTTGTTAAAGGTTGGAGAGAACTTTTTAAGCACTGGATTTTGTCTTAGGTTTGCGTGGTTTTGGTAGCTATTATTTAGGAGGACTGGCCTCTACAGAAGATGAAGATATATTAGACCAAGTAAAAGGCATGTTATCCACCTTAGTCATCATTTCACATTTTTTCCCCTGAAATGTCTATATGTACTATTTCATTAACACACAAATAAGAAGTCCACCCACAGATTTATCCATGTAGCAAGGTAATTTTGTCCAAGTTCCTTCTGGTTTTCTAATTTTTATAATAGGTTTCTGATTATGTCTCCACTTCAGAGACACAACTGCATTTGTAAAGGATGGAAAAAATGTTCTTGTGATTAATCTGTAATTTGAAATTCACATATTTCCAACTGCCACCAACTCATTGGGTAATTTGTAGAAGCAACTGGAAAGGTAAGACCTGCTTCTAACAAACAAAAAAATGGAAGAGGTGGCATATTTGAATCCTTGACTCCTATTTATTTACCTTAATTGATGGTGCTACAAATCTCATTTCAATTTTAAACAAATGCCTAGAAATCTTCACTACAAGCATAAAAAAAAAGAAAGACATGGCTGCTGCTTAAAAAAACCCAAAGACTCAAAAAGCAAACTTTTCTAAAAACCTGCATCTTAGAAGTTTCCTGCAGTAGAACTGACCAAGTAGACATCTGTCTAGTCAGTATTTCTTTCAACATAACTTTACAAATTCTGAAGTGAAACTTACTTTTTGGCAAACAAACATTACCAATGTAACTGGTCCATTTAAGATTGTAAAGAAAGGTCTGCTTTCCCAAGTTGCTTGACTTTTCCTTTACAAGCTGAGTGACTCCAGGTCCAAGACAGAATTCTAACAAATTTCATAGCTACACAGGGCCTCCTAGTACACCCTAACCTTTAGCATCTGTACTACTTGCTGAGGGCAAAATGTTAACAAAAAGAGAAAGAGAAGGAAGTTTATCTGATTCAGTGATGGCGATTTTTAACAGGGAGGAAATGCCTTGCAGCACTATGTAGATAATGATTTGCCAATACACTGACTTTAAAAAGCTTCTTAAGCTTGTAGTTGTCAAAGCGTGCAGACTATTTCTTCAAAACAGAAACGTCTGCCCTCATTTTCTTAAACAATGGAGTTCTTCCAATAACCCAGAGACACTTCAGCAAGACCTATGGTTAGCTCTAATGTTTACAGTAAGTAAAAAACCACCAACTTGGCTACCTCCCAGATCCACTCCCTGACAATATCTACATAATTCAAGCAAACATTTGATATCATGAATGTTTTCATTTTAATATTTGCTGTGACAACACCACCTTGACATTTTCTCTACCGCAAAGACACTCTGTTATTTGGAAGTATGTACTTTTTTTGAATCACTCATCTTCCAGAGCTATTAAGATCAACAAGCCCATTATAGAGTAATCTTTTCTATTCTTTATATAAGAAATCCAACATCTGGTGATTTTGTTGACTTGTCAGCCCTTGGTATCACTCAGTATTGACAAGAAACTAAAGGCCAAAGGCTCTGGTTCTTATGGAGCCTATACAATCAAAATCACTTTTTGACAAGACCTTGAAGTCTTTACTCCAGCCTTAGTAAACAGTGCACCAGAGAAGATGAAGCCCAGCTAGACAGGGAAAAGATGAGAAATACAAGCACATGGTTTACATGCCTGCTTCTGTCAGGACCTTATGCAGTTGTAGATAAACTGAATAGCATACATGATTTCTGAGCATCAAGTCCTTCAGTGGTAAATCCAGAATGATAATATTCACAAAGAAGCAACTGCCGTGCATCAAGCACTTCTATACCTAAGACAGAAGTAATTATGGAGATGCCACAACATTGTACTAAAAGGAAAAGTCTACTATATCATTGCCTATGATGTTTCATTCTATTTTGTTGCCAGTTTTTAAATAAATTTATGAAATAAAGTTTTATTCATCTACAATTTGGACAAAACTTGACATGTATTTCCTCACTGGATCCTTCAGAATGTATGAGGCACTGAAGACAGCTGCTGAAACTGCAGTCCTCCAGGTCTCTGCTGAGCAACCACCGCTGCCACTACAGGTGGCATGCACTGTGAATGCAGCTCCAGAATTTGCTGCAAGATGAACTGTAGGCATAAGCAATTTAGAGATGCTGATATGGTGAGATTACAGATCTCCCTTAACCCTTTCCTCAAATCTTCTCCTAGTTATAAGGAGAGGAAATGTAGCACAAAGGGACTTCTCCCCTCCTAACAGTACTACGTATAGCTTACAGTAGGTTTAAGCAGATGGTGTCTCGGCTCATAATCATGAACTAATGAGGAAAAATACTGGAAGGAAGAAAATCACAAATGTTTGAGGTGGGAAGGGATCTCTGCAGGTCATCCTGGTCCAATCTGCCTGTTCAAGCAGGACTACCTAGAGCTGAGTGCCCAGGACCATGTCCAGACAGTTTTTGAATATCGTTAACACGAAGACTCCACAACCTCCTTGGGCATCCTGTGCCCTTACCTTCACAGTAACAAAGCTCCTCTCTATGTTCAGATGGAGCCTCCTGTGTGCCCATTGCCTCTCTTCTCTCACTGGACTTCATTGATAAGAGCCCAGCTCTGTCTCTTTAGTGTCCTTTCAGATGTGTATACATGTTGATAAAATCCCCTTGAGCTTTCTCCACTTCAGGCTGAAGAGTTCCAGCTCTCTCATCCTTCCTAATATGAGAGATGCTCCAGTCGCTTCACCTGCTCATTGGCCCTTTGCTGGACACGTCCATGTCTCTCTCATACTGGGAAGCCCAAAACTAGAGCCAGTGCTCCAGGTACGACCTCATCAGTGCTGACCAGAGAGGATGGATTCCCTCCCCCAACCTGCTGGAAACCCTCCTCCTAATACAGAAGGGTGATACCACTGGCCCTCTATACAGCAAGGGCCCAAGGCTGTCTCATGTTCCACTTGGTGTCCTCCAGACACCCAGGTCCTTTTCTGCAAAGCGACATTCCAGCCAGTCAGTTTTTAGGCTGCTAGAAACTAGCATGCCAAGTAGCTCATTCTAAATGTGTCTCGTTCTCAAGAAAAAACAGCAATTTTAGGCTACAGAGATTCCTGAATTCAGCATAAGCCCTGAAGTACTCTTATTCCCAGCTGAGCCATATCAGTGTAACTGCTGTACATGACAAAGGAAGGGCCAAGTTATAGAAATCTTTATGTAATTGGGGCATATGGGGATGTGTGTGAATCACTAAAAGATGGGGTTTTGCTTTGTATATTGATCTAGTTTATTCCTACTTGTTTGAAAACTGAAATTCACTTCAGATTAAGTGTCTCCTAAAACTGGGATCAATACAGTACTGACATTAGAAAGTATTTATCTGGTCACATGCGGGTCATAACAATAAAGTGCAAAGACATCGCAAAGACAGCACAGTGCACAAAAATATTCCTAACTTCCAGATGTTACCAGTTTTCTATATACTACTTTTTAGTATATCTGAACATTTCTCAAGCACTTTATATAGGTACTGTATAGGAATAAGCAGATTTCAGGGATATTTCACCTGTTCACTCTCTTTGAAAGAAGCCAAGGGAGCGTATGTCCACCTCGTATTTAATGATCAACTTCAGTTACTCCATTTATTATGATTATGATGGGGAGTTTATCTGAATTTACAGATAATACTGCTACTTCACAATGATACTCTTACTGAATCCCTTCATTTTCAGAAGTAATACACAAAGTTTCTGTCAATGTCTATGCATACACTCTCTGTGACAAAAGAAAAGTGAATCTGTTTGCATTCTAAGTGAACTGGCACTGTCCTTCTTGGCACTTCTGACATTTATGCTAATGAGCAACACAAACAGGAAAAGCAATGAACTCCCACTCTATAAGAAACAAGGAATAACTATGAGACACAGTTACTCTCATCATCATAAGATGCAATTAATTCAGTTCAGCATAAAACCTCAGCTATGGAAGAATAAAACAAGGTTAAAATGATAAAATTAAAACAAACCAGAGAGATGTTAATATCTTCATATAAAAACTATTACTATTACACAAGTTCTACTGGAAAGTCCGTCAAAACCAAAGACCCATGTACAAAAAACTCAGAAAATTAAATTTACTCAGTAACTTCCTTGTCACCATATCCTTTTCACCTCCAAGAACATCTAAAAAGATATTGGCAGAAGAAGTAACAAAACAAGCATCCTGTAATCAGGTATGACAGAAAACTGGAAAGACACAAGAGGTACCTCCCACAGGGCTCAGCAGGTCTTTCTGAAAAGGAAGTTACTTGGGGCTTCTGAGGCCTTCACAAAACTGCCAACAAAAAATGACTCCTCATAAATCAAGATAGATCAAGTTAAGCTGCTATCTGCAAAGGCATCCCCCAGAGACGTGCAACTGTGAGCACTTTTTTTTGCTCTATAATGAAGGATAACATATTGAGACAAGGTTACAGTGAAGGGGCAATCTTGATTTAGCTTCTCCTCCTCTGTTTTTCCCCTCTTGGCTTTCCAGACAAAATACTTCTCATGAAATTTTGTTACTTCATTATATGTATATTTGCCTGAGATGAAGAAAAGGCTCCAACCTGTGGTAAAATGACATCAAGTACTTTATAAATGTGATTACAACAGGCTGGTGAACCGCAAAAAGGGAATAAAGTTCTGTCAGACTGCCATTGTGAGTCAATGGACAATGAGGGGCAAGCAGGGACTGAAACACAGGACAGAGAAAAATCCAAAGTGGGAGAGAAAGAAACAGAATTAAACAGAAGAGACAGAAATGAAGACAAGAAGAGGTGGTGAAATGAAAAGGACCAAGAAGAAATAAAACAAGACAATGGATGGGAGACAACAGACGAGTACTAGACAGATTACATTTAGTTCTCATTGACTCATAAAAGGAAACTATAAATCAAATATCTTTTCTTCATTTAAACCGATGAAAATCAGTTTGGAAGAAAATCCAAGTTAGTTTTATACTATGAAGGCTATATTACATTTTAAAATGTAGCTGCAGCTATTACAGAGGTGAACAGGCTTCTTTTCCTTTTTGAGAATTATAAACCATGAATCCTTGAACTCCCACAGCATACAGCTGATGCAGATGTAAATTTAAAATTCTAAAAGTTGTTTATCTACTTTGGACTTATTTAAGTGGGTATCAGCTTTTCTGGATACTACCACTCACTTCTTGTACTTAATTATTGCCGCTAGAAAGCACAACTGAAGAAAATATTGCATGCACTGCAATACTGTCTGTAATCTGGATACTTACAAGTATTACTGGAAAGAATACAGATAACAAATGCTCAGTCTTGTTTTCATTACTCTTTCTGACCAGTATTACTGTATCCTGTATTATACTTCACCATCGTGTCTCTGACAGCTTCAGATCTCATTTCATTATAACATGCAATTCCCAATCTATTTGACTTTCGCTCACTTACGCTTAACCCATGGTGTTCTACCACTGTATTTGTCAATTTTACCACTGTGTATAATTGATAACTTGCAAACTGAAGGAAAGATTAATCAAGAGAGCTACCTTAAAGTGTATAACTGTGTATCAGAGAATACTGCAAATAATGATACCTTCTCCTTCTTACTACTTCTGAATCTACATTTCTATGACATCACACATTCATATATACATCCCTTTCCATTCATTTATGAGTAGCATCCACATTTCCATGTATGTAATATTTGTGAGCTGCATACTGTTTATATTTTTTCTATTTTCGGAGGGTGTTCCTCCTGGAATACTTAGGACCCTTTAGGAATTTGTGGGTTTACAGACAAATAGCCTATATACCTTCAGATCATTTGGCTCATAAAAATGAAATCCATCCAAGTTCTAAAGTGTTCAACACGGAAAGTTCAATTAGAAGGTAAAAAGCAATTTATTTTGCTCTTTTTTAATAAATTGGTATTTATTACTGTTTTAAAGCTAAATGCCACGTAGCTTTATAAGAATGTGTATATCATCACTTTCATGGATCATATACCATGGGCAAAGGAGTAAATAAGTCCTGAAGAACAGCACATGCTTCTCAAATACATTTTTTTCCCAATGGCAAGGTAAAGACTAAACTATAAGCACAAAACTGTTTCACAAAAGTTACTCTTCTTGCTGACGAACATAAAAAAGCTAATGTCAGAAAAGAAGTACCAGCAAACTGGACAGTTGATACCTTTTCCTTAAGATGCATCTAAATTTAGACACAAATGACCCTACGTATGAAATTTGTGAAATTTGGACTCTTCTCACATAGATTATGGCAGAGTGTCTAAGCCTTCCTTTGGAAGTACCTTCACCCAGGTCAGGCAAAACCTGCAGAGCAGTTCAGTGGAAGAAGAAATCTTTCCTATAGTCAAGAGGTCACATATTTAATACTGGCTTAATAAAGACTGCATGCGCTGCTGGCAGCTGGTGAAACTTCAGTTCATGTATAAGAAACGGTGGAGAAAAAAAAATGGGGAAAAAACCAAACAACTGTAATAAGCCATCATAAGCACTGTAACACAGCTATCCCACCACATTATGGTCATAAAATCTGATCTTTGTAACCGAAGGACCATACAGTTGCACAATCCATTGTGAATGGCATCTTTTTGCTGCCTCACACAGGTATCTAATGCTTTTGGTGGTAAAAAGAGCATTTGGACAATGCCCATAATAATGCCATAACTATTGGTTAGCCCCAAAGTATTCAGGCAGCTGGACTAGATGATTGTTGCAGGTCCCTTCCAACAGAACTACTTCGTTCCATTCTATTCTGAAACTTCAAAGACAGGACTTTCACACTTCCACTTAGCCCTCCAGTCTTCCAATTCCTGCCTAATCGCTTAAGTACAGCACAGAGTCTTCCAAATCACAGAAAACTGTTTGAGGGCGCAGAGCCCATACAAGCTCAGAGCACAGTCAGAGGGACATTTCTACCAGCTTCAGGACCAGCTTAGTGGAATACGAACACAACCCCGCATAGAAAAAAGAAAATAATTAGCACACTTCTTTTGGGACATGCTGACCAGCACAGGGCAGCATTATGGTGAACATTCTCAATGTGGATTTTGGCATTGTAAAACTCCCCAAACTGCTTCGTAACTATGATGTAAAAGGTAGGTGTATCTGATCTAGCAACCCATTTAGATTATTCTTACAAAAAACCAGACTAATTATCTTAACAGGCAGAACAAACGTTGATCAGGGCATCAGCAATATTGAGTCTTACCAGCACTTTCACCTTCTCAAGATCAAGACAGAAAACTAAATTTGGTCTTCAGAAAACTGGGTTACAGGCTCTCAAGGAGAGATTAAGCATAGGGAAAAGATTAGCATCCCACTACATAAATGTCTGTCAAGGCAGAATATAAAAGATGGAAAACATGGAAAATATATAAAACCAGATATGATTCTAAACAGAATATGGTCCAAAGTTTTCCATTAAGTACCTGCAACTTTTCATGCAAAGAATCAGTAAGCGTAAACACAGATTGCTATTTATAGGCAAAACAAAAAATATGTGTCCAGCAAACACCTGGAGTCTCTCACTCTTCAATTCTGCTTAGTACTTTTCTACATGACAGCTACCATTTTCCCTAGTTTTCTCTTAATCGGAAAATATTTTATCTCCAAAGATTGCAAAAGTATTTGACTTGAAATGTAATTTCTTGCAAAGCTATCAGAAAAGTACAGTAACCTATTAATAATGAAAATTTAAATAAACAAATTACAATACATGTCTCAGAGTAAGGTAGAGAGCTATTAATTTAATAGATAATGCTAGTTTTATAACCAAAAAAGCTTTTCTCTAACTTTTTTTAACCCCATTAAATCTCTCTGCACATTGTTGGTCTTAAGAACACGCAGTGCGACAGTGGCTCAATCAGCAGTTAACAACATTAAAGTTCACAGCCTGCTATTTTTAGTTCAGCCTTGCTTTTTGTCATAGGAAAAAAGAGAAAATATAGACCTTCAGCCTGAAGATAGATTTTAAAATTATCTCTACAGTCTTCCTGCAGCTAAATTTGCTGTTTCAAAGCAAACGGTAGAAAAATGATCTAAAAGTTCTGCCCAATCTGAAAAGCAGTCAGTTACAAACAAAACAAAAAAAGTGAAAATTAAATTATATGAGAATCAAAAGAAAGAAACAATCAAACAAACCTACCCCTAACCCCCCCAAACTAAGACACATATGGGGAAGGTACAGTTCCAGCTTTAAAACTCCAGGGATCTATCAAATCTGAGAAACCACGATTGTAAGTTTTGAAGTCACCTTATGTTATTTTGAATGCTCTACTGTTTAAAGAGCTCATCACAAATCCAAGGTGGTGGGGAAAGAGAAGAACAGGCACACCATACTTTTAGTACTCCCGATTTCAGACTCAAAGACAACTCAAACCCAGAAGAGGGCAAGTGGCGTCTCCACATTTCTTCTGATAACACAGACAAAAATCACAGGTTCATGATGACCAGGAGACACGTTAACTCAGTGTATTTCCCAGCTGAGTTAATGATTAGCCCTGCCTCCATGAAGCACATTTCAGCTTGGACTACAAAGAGAGTAAAAAAAAAAACCATCATGATACATCCATGAATCAAAACTTTATTTCAATAAGAAAAGGATTGCAATCTGATAGCACGGATTGTCCGTAATTCTAAGGCCCATCATATAATTAATCAGTTCACATTTTAGACTGTAATTATATTAGTGAGAAAATATCATTCTTTGCAGAGAAAATAAGTCAATCGTAATTTAAGAAGTAAAAAAGGTACGTTATCAAAATAAAGTACTTCCTCTCCAAACTATTGGAACTAGGTTTTTTTACTTCTAAGCATAAATTCCTTGTGATTCTTCCTGATCTACCTTCTCTTGCTTTTATGTCCTTTAACATATAATGCCAGGATACTAATATATAAAATAAAAACTTAAAAGAAGTATTTGTCATTCCATTAGCAAATCACACAATTGCCTATCATTCTTAGTCATCCTAGATATGTCAAGTATTCTAGCTTCATAGAAGAAATATACATAATGCATAAAACTTCAAACAAAATAGCTTTTGCTTTGGATTGTTTTTCCCAGTGCACCATTCCAAGAAAGCAATATAATACACTACAAAAGGGCAATACATTAAATTTGCAGAGGGGTCTTTTATTTGTCTTTGAAATTATTCATTATGAACAAATGCTCCAAGAGCAGACCTCATCAATAATTGACAGAACGATAGGAGGAACCTTGCAAGGGAGAAATGAACTCTACTGGGAAACCTCTGAAGAAAAATAAGGAAGAAAATGCTCACAAACTACCCTGGTTTGGGTTAAGACAACATTCCCACTCATCGCTGACACTGTGATTATCCCCGGGTGAAGCGGTAAACCAGGCAGGGTTTCGGGTTGGTAGAGGTCTCTGTCTTCATGAAATAATACAAAACTGGTACAACACAACAGTGCTACAAAGGACACTCAACACACATTTTAAATACAGACTGAAGTGCATTATTCCCACTGCAGGTACAAAGTAAATGCATTTTTCAAAGGTATTCCTCACACTTATTTCCTAGTGGATTACCTATAAAGACACCAATGATGTCGCAGAGGGGTTTTTTTGAGAAGACAAGCATGTATTTCTGGATCTTTGGGGGAGGGAGGGAAATACAGACAACAAACCCTGAAGTATTTAACACTTAATTTGTAGGCCAATAATTTCTTATGCTTTGTTAAGTTTACTACTTATTTTACAGCTGGCTCCCAGAGAGAGGAGAAGAGAATCTCTTACAAATGGACGGGCAACAATTATAGTTTGAGCACTGTGAACACATGAGGCTGCAACAGCAGTTACCACCCATCATCTCAACGAGAAAGGGAGAAAGGCAAGTAGGTGATTTATTCCAGGCAGCCAAATAAAAAAAAAAAAGCAAAAAAAAGCCTTTTTTGAATCCAGGAATTGTCCAGAACTCACATTTTAAGAAATTTTTAACACTAGAGAGAACACTATGGGATAACTGAAGTCATTTAAGATACTGTCTGGGGGTTCTGTTATTACTTTTTATCAGCAAAACTACTAAACTTTCTCAAGACCTCAAGGGGTGCGTGTAAAATGAATGATGAAAAGTAATCTTTTAATTGATAATGATGTAATTGCCATTACAGAAAAATCCACATCTCCAACACGCATGGCCATTCACAAAGATTAGGGTGTAGAAGCACGTTTTATACTTCAGAATTAATTTTTTAAGGCCAAGCAATGGCAATTTAACCTTAACAAGAAATCCTAATCCTATTTTAAATTAAGGGGACCAAACATACTGAGCACCGCTTCTAGTCAAAGGGCAAGTTAACCTCTGCCTCAATTAGCCATCCACTTCTAAAATACTGTATCACATTATATGACAGCACACAGGAATCACACTGCACATGGCTTAAGGCTGCCACAGCCTTGTGTTGCTCCTCCCTTTGGCTATGCATCCACACAGACTCCCTTAAGCCAGTACCAGCACTTATCTGATCATACGCTGAACTAATGTAGGCCACAGCTACCCCAGAGGAAAATATATCATTAATTTCCATCCAGGTCAGCTCCCCGATGTCTCTTCTGGGCTGCTCACACGAGCTCCAGTGGCAGTGGAAAAGCAGAGGAAGGAGGAACGGTCAGACAGGGCAGGCAAGGGGTCAGGGCTGCAGCCGCCCCAATTTAGATCAGCTTAAGCTATCAAGGAACTCTACCCATCAGCTTTTCAAAAAGTAGCAGTTCTGTGCCACATCATAATTCATGGAGGACAGAGTTTAAAGAACCTTTGGAACTGAAAGTATGGGAAAGAACACTTAGCCCAGAAGCTGCTTCCCAAAATGAGAGTTCAGGCAGGACCTGACAGGATTCAACAGTAGGTTTGACAGAATCTCCCAGGTTACCTGTCTATCTGTTACATTCACTTCTTTCACTTAAAAAATAAAAAATAAAAAAATCCAAATAATTCCATCTTATGAAGCAGTGTACAGTCATCTGTAAACAACGAAAAGATGCAGTTTGCCTGACTCTAGGTAGCTGATTACATCTAATAACAGTTGGTAAATGAATTCTACGTGCCTCCTACTTTCACCCAGCGCTCCCCCTAACAAGTCTTCTTTCACTAATCAGCCCTCTACTGAAGAAAGTTGCCTGTATCTCTGGTTTACTTTCTTCCTTTAAACAGTTTTTAATGTATTTCAATATTACCTCAGACAACAGTATTTTTAATGTATTCCTAGGCACAGTGATAACATACTACAATATTTTTTAGTTTTGAAAACATATTGAAACTAACACACTTGAAGCTTTAATAAAAATTTACATGGTAACCAGTCGGGCACACGAGCACAAAACTTGGCCCAAAGACTCCACTGCCAGGTAACTGAAGCCAAAAATAAAAAGCTCAGCTACAAAGAAATGGAATCCAGCCAAGTTAATTTTGTTCGAAACCACACAAAATAAGAGGGCAATACACCATGAGAGAATTGGATTTCAAATCTCTCACCTTTTCTGTGAAAGATGTACAATACTGACAGCACAGATGGCACCGACTCAGTCCTAATCAAAACTAATGAAGTTGAACTTGATACACAACCCTTTAATGAGCAGAATGTATTTTTATTTTCCCATCCATTTGAAAGCTATCACACAGCAATGAAACCATTAAGCCACACATTAATGCACAATGTATCGTAATAGAGGTAGTATTTGGGGAACACCTGAGAAAGTTAGTAGCAAATGATGAGGGATAAATATATATGTATATATATTTAAGTGACTCTTAGGTGGTTTTCTTGTCCCAATGTAATGCTTCATTGGTATCACACACTATTACTCTTTATAGGAAGAAGCCTTGTTCAGTTTTGTTGTTTTTGAAATAAACTTTATAAGGCATGCTTAAAAAAATAATAAATTCCACTCATTAGCATTTAAATTCAAATATTGTACATACCCAGCAAAAATCATGGTAATGAGCTAAATGACATTTCACTTTACTAGCAGCTACAGCATTAAAAATCTTCATGCTTGAGGGTCAGAGAGAAATGAGGAAAACATGTGGAATAACTAAACAGACTTACCACATCTAAATCACTGTGTCAGTGCTGCACTCAATTCAAAACTAAAAAGCCTATATTTTGACTGTGTTGCCTTAAATTATTTTTACAATAAAAACATAAAACACTTCATAACAAACAATATTAACTACTCACATGAAGACAGAATGGCTTACAGTC